>ML664159.1:5765375-5881342 GCA_007570785.1 Antilocapra americana
CATGGTCTATAGACTCCAAACCTGTTGCCTCTGCTAGCTTAAGCGTCTTCTGTTTGCTGGTCTTTTATGTGTCTATTCAGCGCTCTGGAGTTTGCCCTGCTCCTGCTGAGTGCGCTTCCCCCGCCCCTTCTGCTCGGCTCTCTGTCGTCCGCCCTGCGCAGTTGGGGAGCGCGGCTTCTCCCCTCCCCCGGCCCAACCGCTCGGCTTTCCCGACGTGCAGCTAAGCACGTCTTTTTAGGTGTGCAGAGCGCCGATCCGTCCAGAATCCCCAGTAGTCTTGGTTAGCACCTAGCTCTGTGCGCAATTTGGCCGAGGAAGCCTCGCCGGGGCTGGGCTATGCCCGCTGGTCTCGGGCAGGGTTTGGGTCTGTCTGCAGCCCGAAGGTGCCCAGCTCCGCCCAGCTGGCTGCCTCCCTGCCGACTCCGCCTCACCCTTTGGTCTTGCTGAGGCTGGGTTATGCCCGCTGCACTCGGGCGGGGGCTGGGCCGGTCCGCAGCCCACAGGCGCCCAGATCTCCTCGGCCGGCCGCCTCCCTGCCGACTCCGCACGCCCTTTGTTCTGTGCCACCCGGCCAGCCGCCTCTCTGCCGACTCCACACCTCTCCTTGTTCTGCGTGGGCCTGGCAGGGGGGCTCTTCCAGGGGAAAGCTACTTCTCAGTCTATCTCCAGTTAGCCCCCTGGGTTGGGTCGCTCAGGCTGCTCCGTTCCCTGAGCGCGCGGCCCGCCCCTCCCTGAGCAGTCCGCTTTGGCTAGTGGGGGGTGGGGCGTCCGCCACCGCTTCCCTGTGCCTTCCAGCCAGAAATGTAGCTTGCAGGGCTTAATTATTAATCTGCTTTTACTCCCAGCTATCTTGCTCTCCAAGATTCACCACAAATCCGCCCGAGAGAATGCTCCCTGGTATTCGGAAACCTTTCTCCTCTTTTTTTTTTTTCCTCTTTATTCCAGACTCCCCTTCCGGGACGGATCCCCACCCCCAACTCTGTCTCTCCCTTTACTTTTTTCTCTCTCTTTTTTCTTTTGTCCTACCTCCTCTCGTAGGCAATGGGCCATCCCTTCAGATGCCCGATGTCCTCTGCCAGCATTTAGATCCTGTTTTATGGAGTTTGCGCGGTCTTTAAAAGTTCTTTTGGTGTATTTATTGGGGAGAGAGTGGTTTCCCCGTCCTATTCCTCCGCCATCTTAGTTCCCCTCCCATTCTGTTGCTATTAATTGCCACAAATGAAAAAGGATTTAAAAACATAATAGTTCGCTTGGTGGAAGAAATAGGAAAAATGGCTTAATGAGGGAATAGTCTAATTTTTCTTCTTTTAAAACATACCTTGAATTCAGTTTTCTGTCGAACCATTCTGCTGCCTCTCTCTTACCTTATGATAGATTTTGATTTCAAGGCCAGCCTACATTAGTTCAGTCAAAAGGGGTTTATTTCGTTAAGTCCTGTGACCCTCATTTAGTGTTTTTTTATATGAACTCATTCACAAGAAAATCTGGAGGGTTTTTTTTCTTCTTACTGCCATTGCTGGAAGATTTATGTTCTTGGGCATGTCACCACTCTCTTAGGCTTCAGTGTCCATATCTGGAAAATAACAGTTTATCTCTTAAGTCCCCATCTAAATCTGAAACCCAATACTTTCTATGGGAAAAAAAGTTGTGAAGACCTGAGAAGAAAACAAAAAGCATCTATGCTACATACAGTAGTATATTAAACAGTTCATCAATAATTTTTAGTCCAAAAATAATAAATGTTACTGTATCTTGGTAAGTTATTCTAGCTTATGTGTTCTCAGAACAGCTGATTTCTGTTTAAAGATTTTTGGACTAGCAAATCATAATTTAAATTGTAACACAAAGTCCTTTCCAATGAATGATTGTAGAAGGAAGCTTGCTTGATATATTCCTTTTTTTTTTTTAATCTTGTTTATACCTCTTGAGAGGGCTTTTTGACAGGATTTGGGAGACAATTGTCAGAAATCTGTTCTCCCTGTAGCTGCCTCTGAGTCACTTCCACTATTTATGGAACAGCAACTGTGAAGAGTGGGATCATGTTTAGGCTTTTTTTTTTTTTTAACAACACATGATAAATGTCTTTAGAAGTTTATATAATACATCCTGGAGCTTTCAGTTTTCATAAGAGAACAGAGTCCAGAAAGCAACTTTTTAGGCCGTGTATAGCTTGAAAGCATGTTCCTGAGTCTTAGGGTCCTAGATTGTCAAAGCAGTAACTTGAGTAAAGTTTTAGCAGCCTTTGGAGTAAAGCTGTTCTGTCTTGGAAAGTTGTGACTGTGCCTCCTCTATCAGGCATAAGATTTCCATTTCATCTTATTTGCTACCTTTCAAAGGAACTTTTACTTTGGCTTACTTTTCCTTGCACATACTTCGGATTCCAGAGCCTTCATCTGTGCGGTTGTATAGCAAGGCACTCTACAAAGCAGCCTCTGTCTCCGTATCTGTCCTGTACGGATTGCTCTAGAGGGAGGAATGAAATTTAGGATGGGGATATGTTGCCTGTTGTTTATTTTCGCTGAAGATTTTCTGTCCTCTTTTCTGTTTAAGAAGACTCACCATCTAGCTCAGCTGTCTGCTCCGTTCATCAAGCTCTCATTGGACCACCTGCCAGCGAGCCGGCCTAAGAAATCTTGTACATGTTAGTGGCCTAGCTATCTCCTAGATTCCAGGCCCTCGAGTTTGGCAGGGTGCATGTCCAGAGTGCTTTTTCCTTGGAACCCAACGAGCCTGTGCGGAAATGGCAGCCTGTGAGATCACCAGCTGGGTCTTTCCTGTCGCCTTTCCACTGTCTTAACCAGGAAGCTGAAGCCAGGCTTGTGAATGTGTCTCTGGAATTGAACTCAGCCAACTTCTCTCCTGTCAGAATCTCAAGTCACGAAAATTAAGAACATACAGAAAAATAGGTTTTTCTCTTTCCAAGCAACAGAGATGTTAAGTTATAAGATTAAAAATATTTCACTAAATATCCTTAACACAAACTCTCAGCACTCCCTAAGATAGAGTTTGATATGAAAACTTGTCAAATGTGTTGATCCCACTCATCAGACAACAGTATTTGTTTTTCTTATTAACAGCATAATGAAGACTTTGCAGTTATTAGTAAGAGTATTGAAGAAGATAGATATAGCAAAATAGCTTAAGAATGTTTTTCAACTTGGTTTAAATTCAGTCAAGATTTTACTGAGTTCCATTTGTTTGAGCATCATTTTGAGAAACATTTGTTTTTATTAAGAAACAAAAAAATGAGTTGCCTATGGCAACTGAGAAATATAGATACGGAAATTTCATTGTGTTTATTTTTTTTAATTTTCTACAATTAAATTAGCTTCAAGAATTTCTAGGCCTAGCTGTTCCTCCTTATAAACTAAAATCCTACAACGGCCCTGAAGAAGTCCAAACCTGGCTCCTCTTTTTGCCAGAGACATGTATAGTCCACCTTGTGTGTCCTTTGATTACTATCTGGAAGTTCAGAATCCTTTCTATTATGGTCACTTACATGGAATGGTCTGTTTCTAGGATCATATTGCTGTATTGAGGGTGTCTATATATTCAAGTCATAGCACTAGGTCATATATATATATATATGTCTATATATATGTATAGCCTTTAAAAAAAACTTGCACTTTGGTTTCATTTTCATGAAATGAATAAACTGACTTTAATACTTTAATAAGCCCTCTCCCTAAAAAGTTATGGGAATAATTGTTTCATCTTCTTCTGTTTGACTTAAAAAGCAGATAAGAACCAAAAAGAAGTGGAAAATCAAAGTAATTCCAAAATAATATTTTTAAAAAGAATGAAGGCCCTAATTTTAGCTATAAAGTTGACAAACACTTCAAACACTCAACACAGAGAACACCCCCTTCGGTGTCAAAATTCAGAATGGATTGTTTTCCCTTTCGCCCGTTCAAAGTTCTGAAATGATCCTTAAGGGCCCTCGTTTCATAAGCACCAGGCAAGCAGCATCAGTGGGCAGGAAGGATGATGCCGGAGGTTAGAAATGTTCAACTGCAACATTGATTTGTGCCTGCCTCTCTCCCTCTCCCTCGCTGGCCTTTTTCCCTTTAATGAGGACTAGAATGTTTCCACATCAGTTAACTGCCTTCATAAAGCACCAGAAGGTCACACCAGCCCCAGACTGATCCTTTTCTTTGTGCCGATAATATAATTGGCTGATTGTGCCAGTGATGAGCGCCCCCCCTCCCCCAGCCCGGTCCTAGCTCCATGTTTGTAAGCCTTGCTGCTGGTTTCCGAGGAGAGCAGCTCGGCTAGCTGCGCGCTTCCCAGCGCAGGCAGTGCCACTGCGCAGGTTGATCAGCGAAACAGCATCCATTTTAATCTGCGGGGAGCCCCTGCCTTCCCAGGGCGTTCTCTCCGCCAGTGGATGCTCCGCGCTTTCCCTCCGCAGCCTCGCTGAGCAGTCTTGCTTTGGGGTCTGCTCCCTAGGATGCACTGAGATGGTACATCAGGAGAACTGTTCGTATCAGGTAAGATTTAAAGCCTGATCTGAGGCCGGCATCCTTTGGGAGAGGAGGCCTTCCTCGTCCAGAGCAGCAGGTTGCCTCTTTCCGGGTTTTTAGGGGGTTTTGCCATCCTACACTCCTGGCCTCCATCACATACAGTATCTGAATTGTAATTAGATTTTCTGGGAGGTAATGGGGCAGAAAACTCTGCTGCTCGGCCTTTAAAGCATATGTGAAATCTGCTGAGGTGATCTGTGTTTTGCACATTCTGTATGTCTCTGCAAAATAAGAGAGATCGCGTTGAACTTTGAATTTAAGGGGCTTTGGAGAAGAAAAATCTGGGTGGAATTTCACATAGATAAAAGGGAAAAGTATTTTTGACCATTGCATAGGAGGCAGGTTGCTTCACATCCAGTTTTTAGGGTTGTCTTGAAGGATATTATGTAAATCGGAAGTAATAATTGATAATCTGAGAAATTTTCAAACACCAGCTGGTATGCACTTGACATTTAAAGTTGCACTTGTCTCTCCAAACTTATTTTTACTAGTATGTTGTTTTAAATGACTAGTAAATAAGAATTACGGTATCAACATGCATAAAAAACTCCAAATGGGAAATTTTTAGTAACACGTACTCATCTCTGTCCCTAATTTTCTGTCTGGAGTTTTGAAGTAAACACTTAGAGGATCTCAAAAGACCAGTTCTAGAGTGTGACTAGAACTGTGGAAACAACATTGAAAATATCCTCCTTGTAAACAGACAACGAGAAGGTTCTCAGAGAAATTTCTCTGCAGCAGCAAGCATGGCTAGTCCAAGTCCTGGATAGTTAATATCAGGGTATTACTCAACTGACCGAGTTTAGAAGCTCCCAGGGACCATTTCTCTAATTTAACAATGCCTCTTCCTTGTGTGAGGTAAGGTAGCTGAGGCCAGCAGGTGTTTCTCAGAAGGTCAGATTTCACAGTAGTGAATGTATGCAGGCAGAATAGAACATTTCACAAGACTCAAAGCAGTCGCTTCTCAGCTAAGTAATGTATGCCTAGAAAATATGTGTATGCACTCTTTTCTCTGCTTAATAATTGGAATTTTGTAATTGTGGGCTTGTCTCATAGTATTTTCATTTTATAGTTCATTTAGTCCATAGGTCCTAGATGACAAGGTTTATGCTTCATAGAAGTTCTTACCACACATGAGAAAAGGGTCATGATGCTGAGGAAACAACAAAACTTACACAGAATACAGTGGGGGAGTGGAGAGTGTCGACTTTTATGGAGAGCCTAACGTACTTATGGCATGGCTCCAGGTGATTAAATTACTATAATAATTAAAATCATTTTTCTGCTTGCTTTTTAGCAAAGCTATGTAATGTAATTTTTTGAAGGCAAGATGCTATCTTTTCATTTGGTTGAACATGGAGTCACTGGTTTTACAAGTCACAGATTGGTCAAATATCAGCAGTGCCATCAGGAAGGGAGGGGTTTTTTAACCTTCTGCTTCCAGAGGAAAACAAATTGATTTTCTTTTATGTGAACTACAACATATAACACTGATTGTGTGTTCAATAGTTTTTGAAGTATTTATTGCTTATTTTTACAATAAAATTATGTCCATTAGGCAAGGGATAATAGGCAATAGACTCTACATCTCCATGGGGTTTTATAGAACTTTATGTGTCTGTTCTTTTGAAATGTTCTCCCTCTGTTCATAACTCAGCAAATAAAGAAACAGTCTTGAAGCCATATCTCAATCCTACTTGGAAACCTTAGTTTTAGAACCCACCTGATACCACAGATTCTGAAAGGGCAGTTTCTGAAAGTTCTTGATGTTATCATGGTCACTGGTAATATCAACAATGATGTTTTTTAAAAATGTCTTGTTTTCTGATGAAGGCTTGCTTATTTATTTATCTGTTCTTAAGGATGATAATAGAGTGGTTGAAACAAAGTCCCTAGATTAGCGTCTTAGTGAGTAAAAGGAATTTATTTGCAGGACTGATTCCTTTCATCTGTAATGTATACTACAGTTTCTTTTTTTTTAATCTGATTTTATTTGTTTGTGCTTTTAAATTGAAGGATAATTGCTTTACAGAATCTTGTTGTTTTCTGCCAAATATCAACATGAATCAGTCATAGGTATGCTTATGTCCCCTCCCTTTTCTTTTTTTTTTTTTCTTTTTTGGCATATGGTCATTTCCTGACCAGGGATGGAACCCACACCCTCTTCAGGGGAAGCACAGAGTCTTAACCACTGGACTGTCAGGAAGTCCCGTATACCACGGTCTCTTAATGGAGAGACCATGAGTGGAGCTTCGGAGGCCATTCCCCTCAGATTTATTCGGGTAATTTGGTGCACATGTCTGGGTGTGTATTATTATTACCTTTGTCATCATCATCATCATCATCTTCTGAGCAATAACAGTCTCCTGACTACTCCTGCCCTTGCCCCTGTTCTGTGTTCAACGCAGAAGCCAAATGCTCCCTTAAGACCTAAATCAGAGCCTGCCACCCATCTCATAATTCTCCTCCTCGGCATAAAAGCCCACGTCCCACCAGGGCCCCAGGGTCTTACATCACCTCACCCCTGATTCCTCTCAGACTCCTTTCCCACCCCCTTCACCCCATCTTCTCATGTTCTCTGCCCCTGCTGTCCGTTCTGCCTGGTATGTTCTTCCCCCCCAGGGAGCCCAGTTACATGCAGGTTTAGCAAGCCATCTGCCCTGTTTGGGGCATGTTTATGCTACAAAATGGTTCACTTCTCCCTGAAATTCAGACTCACCAGGCATCAGGTGTTGGTGACCCCCATGGCTTACTCTCCCTCACTCTCTTCAGATCTTTGCTCACACATCACCTTCTTGTGGAGGCCTTCTCTGGACATTCTGTGTCAACTTCCAATTCCCCAACTCTATCCCAGTCTTTTTATTACACTTTATTTTTCCGTTTGGCATTCATCACCCTCCGTCCGACTACATGCGCTGTACTGTGCTCAGTCGCTCAGTCATGCCTGACTCTTTGCGGTCCTATGGGCTATAACCCACCAGGCGCCTCTGTCCGTGAGATTCTCCAGGTGAGAATACTGGAATGGATTCCCATTTCCTCCTCCAGGGGATCTTTCCAACCCAGGGATTGAATACACATCTCCAGCATTGGCAGGTGGGTTCTTTACCACTGTGCCTCCTGGGAAGCCCATCAGACTACATTTTTGTCTATTTTCTGTCTTCCTTACTCCACAGAAGCTCCATGAGGACAAGGATTTTTAGGTTTGTGTCCATCTGCTCTCTCAGTGCTAACAACAGGCTCTCAAATGGATGTGACTACTGTATGTAAAATTGAGTAAGAAAAAAGGCACTGTAAACACTCTATAGCATTGTGGTTTCTTACACTTTGATGGCCATTGGGATGATTTTCAATCCTATTCCTATTCCAATTCCCTGCCATTAACATGCCCTGATTTCAGTGTCTTAGGATCAGATTATCCCTTTATTTTTTGTTACTTTTCTCATCTGTGAAATGGTATTTTTTCTTGTTAACATCCTGGCACGAGAGTTGGCAGGTCCCTGCCAGAGGCCATCTTTCCGCATCATCAAGCTACCATCAGTTAAGAGACACTTTCTCCCAACGTCTACATAAAGGACTCAGTGAGGATTATCAAGCAGCCCAAGGAAACCATGCATTGCTTCACTTCCCAATTATTTATTGCTAATATAGAGAGTATAACTGATCCTCAGGTATTGCTTTTCCAAATAGATGATTGTTTTGAAAAAGAGTTTCACTGCTTCCTAGAGCTTGAACCCCCTGTTGGAGGTGGATGGATGTGCTATGCTGTGAACAACCTCATCTGAGGCGGGGGATGTTCAGAGAGAAATTCTCAGGCAGAATTTTTCATGGTTGTTTTTTTTAAAGTTTCTCAGGTTGTCGTCATCTTTGTGTACTTTTCTCCCTTGCAGGATTTACATTAGCACAGAGGTTACTGAGGCATGTCTTTGTCATTTTCAGTTGTAGCCGTGTTAAAAGATAGAGCTATCGACCTCCATTTTCCAGTCTTGGGAGGAAGCCCAATCTCTTCAGGAAAGAGCCTTACCCACAGCTTCGGGCCTGGCAGCCTTCAAGTGACCAGATTCCTCTACACGATCTCTGATAGAAAGCATCAAAATACTGTTAACTTGAAAGCACAAGCTTAGGTCAAAGGGTCCATTTTGCTTAAAAATTCTGAAAGATTGTCTCCTCTTTCCCTGCAGTCAGTTTTGGGGATTAATGTGTATATAAAACCAGTGACACACTTTTATCCCTTTCTTTCCGTTGCTTAAATTCCTTAATGACCACTCCAAATATAAACCACACCCTCGTGTTCTCAGCTTCAGGAGAAATGAAAGAGAAAAAAAGTAAAATGGTATGTGAATGACTCTCATCGTTTTCCTCCCTTGGGAGCATGAAGAGACTCTTCTTCAAATGCACCCCTGATCTTGAAGAAGCAGAGTGGAAATTTTCATACTTCTCCATTGCCTTTAGGATAAACTTCCATGCCTTTTGCATGGCATTTAAGGCCTAACCATGGGGACTTCCCTGGTGATCCAGTGGCTAAGACTCCATGTTCCCAATGCAGGTGGCCTGGGTTTGATCCCTGGGGACTAGATCCCACATGCCGAAACTAAGATTTCACATGCCGAAACTAAAGATCTTGCATGCCACGACTAAAATTGAACATCCAGTGTGTCATAACTAAGACCCAGCACAGCCAAATAAAGAAATAAATACTTAAAAATATAGTTATTATGTTTTTTTAAAGGCCATGATCTGAATCCTGGACAGAAACACCCCTCCTTCCTCACGCACAGCCTGCCCCTGTGTCCTCCTGCCCCCACACAGCCATCAATCCTTTTCCTTTGCTGTGCTGCCTCAGCTTGGAATCCCTGCCACCCGCACACCTGCTTCTGCCTGTTGCAAGCTGATGCACTCTGAGGCCCGTGTCACCTCCATCAGGAAACTCTCTCCTTCTCACTGCATTTTGTTTTTACCCCTTTAAGAACCCATTTACAGCTAGTGACATATAAGCTGATTAGACAACAGGCTCCTTGAGGATGAACGCCCGATTTTCATTTCCTGCCGTATACAGAGAGTGTGTGTTCCATAAATGTGTGTTGGACAGATTGGATTTTTTGCAGCTGGTCCTGTTCTGAGTCCCTAGGGTGAGGGTTTTGCATCATGATACCAGAGAGGCGCTCAGATCTGTGCACTGCAACTGGGAGTGGGTGCAGGTGATCCCCCTGCATTGGGAGATCAGAGTCTTAGCCACTGGACCATCAGGGAAGTTTCCATGGTCAGGCCTTGAATGCCATGCAAAGCAGTTGGAAATTTATCCTAAAGAACATATAGGAAGTATCAAAATTTCTACTCCTTGTATGTGGCTCATGAGCCTCTTGCTCAGTTGCCATCCCATGTGCTGAGATGAGGGACATTGTGCAAGGAACAAAATGAAAGAGACACACATCCCACCCTTCCCGGAGACAGTCATTAAGAATATACCACCACACCTCCTTTTCCTTCTCCAAGAGAGGTTCCCTAAGGTGAACCTCATGGTCTGTTCCTAAGCACTTCTTCAAAACACCCGTGGTCAGTGGAAGGTAGTAGTCATCCTCAAGACACCTTTCTTAATATATTGAATTTTGCAAAGTTTTCATAAATCTTCTTACCATATAGAGGGATAATTTTGCTGCCTCCTGAAACACCAAATATTCCTGGGGCAAAACGTATCAGCCCAATTGAAGTATTGTCCCCATCACCTAGAATGAAAGGTGTCCTGTATTGGTCTCAAATGGTAAAACTAGGGACTATATCAATTTAAGTAGTACATCAAGATATCTTAGAAAGCTCTTGCTGGGAGAAAGTAGTAAACAGACCTTCATGCCCAGATTCTAGTGGGGTTTTTTGTTTTTGTTTTTTTTTTTGCTTCTGTTCATGGCATGTGGGATCTTAGTTCCTTGACCAAGGATGGAAACTTCAGCCCCTGCATTGGAAGTGTAGAGTCTTAACCATGGGACTTCGAGGAAGTCTCTGTAGTGGGTTATTTAATGGTTAACAAAAGAAAGGAAATACAGTCTGTCCCCATTGACACCATGCCAAGAGAGGACTCATTTTCCAGTCCCCTCTTCCTGTGAATGAGAAAGCAAGGTTTTAAATTTGACTTCATTTAAGATTCCACTCAATTTAAGCCTGGTTTCATCCACAGCAGGGAAAAAAAATATACTGACCTAATAGAAAGGGGAATTTCAAAGCAATTAGTGCACTATTTGATTCAGGCTTGTAAAATATAAGTTCACTGAAAATAAATGAGTAAAATAAAAGTTCAGTGAAGTTATTTTTATGTTCTTGTTCTATAGATTTTTATTTGATTGGAGAATTTTTTCCCCTGGAGTGTTGAAGAATACTTTGTCTTCATTGTTTTGCCTGGTTGGGGGGATACGGTTGTATTTTGCCTTCTTGAGAGACAGTATGTTTGTCTGAGGAGGGAATAACATGTCTATCACTTTAAAAATTAAGAAAATAGTTCTGGATACAAACTCATCTGCACTTGTTTTTAGGCTGTATATCTGAAAATATAATGTATATGTTTTACCACAAAAGGAGCACAGTGATAAGTGCCCAGATGGGAGGGAAAAAAACCATTTTAACAGGGTTTCAGTATGGGCCTGATCTGAAATAGAAATTTAGTACAAGCACATCATTCCTATTTAAAGTAGCACTGGGAGCCTCAAACATCATGATTTAGACATCAAATGATTTTTAAGAAATAAATGTGCAATGCATATTTTAAGCCAAAAGTCTAGTATTTTCTCTTGGAATGAGAGTGGTGGTGGGGAATTGGAAGGAAATGGGCACATTGCTGTGATACAAGTCAGTGCTCACATGGAGAGCAGAGACCTCACCTTCACACACACAAACACACGTGCACGCACGCACACGCACACACGCACAGTCTTAGGTAACTAAGACTTCACATGCAGAAGCTCAAGATTAATAGCATCGTATTCTATTATTTATTTATATTCTCCGTACCAAGGGAAAATGTGAAATCTTGGTGTACTTAGTATTCCCCTGAGCACCATGTGGAAGCATCAGAAATTACCAACCTTCCTGAAATAGAAAGTACTTTGACAAAATTGCTCGAATTCAGAAGAAAACAGTCATCCAAAGGCCTAGTGACAATCAGCGTAGGAGAGCCATTAAGGGGGAAAGAACGCTAAGAGCCCAGAAAAGCATAATGAGGGCGTTAACAATGGTCCCCCTCTGAAGCTGCGCCATCGTCAGCCAAGTGACCACAGTTGGCGTTTCTCGTACTCAGGTCTTCAGATGGGCGGAAAGCTTGATGCCTGTGGTCCTCAGCTTTTCTGATATGGATAAACGATTGACACTCTGTCTCTTTCCAACGCTTTAACCTCCTCCACTGCACACTCCCAGTGCCATTAGTTTAACTTTTCAAATCTACAGTGAAAAACAATATGCATATTTTCATGGTTTATCTAGCTATTGGAATACCTTAGTTGAAAAGCAAAGCAAATTTAGATGAACAGTGCACAGAAGGGAAAAAATAATTTTAAAAGAGATTATAAGTCAGTGTCGGTTTGTGTAGCATATGGAATTTGGAGGCTAAGGCTGAAGGAGAGGCGGTGGGAGGCTAAAGGGTTAATCAGGATGAAATAAGAGTTTCCATTAATAAGAATAGGAAGGTCTTTTGACAGGGCATAAGTGATTTCCCAGTAATGCGGTCTGTGTTTTGAGAGTCAATAATTTCCACCAGTGGCCGATAATGATCATTTAAAAGCATTAGCTCACGTGACCAGTGCACCTCACAGTTCAAATTATGGCTTGACAGGAAACCGAAGCTCACCATTGTGGTCCTTGAATTTCAGGGCAGGGGGGTGAGCAGAGGCCCTTTCAACCTCAGGGATTGTAAGTGGCTCTGTGTACATTTTCTAAGAAGAAGCATTAGAATCTGGCCCCATGTTTTGCAGGCAGAGTTCATTTTAGAGAGGGCAGCAGTAGAGGAAATGAAAGATTTAGTCATTCTGTCATGTCCAGGCTCCTCTATTCATGGGATTCTCTACGCAAGAATACTGGAGTGGGTAGTCATTCCCTTCTCCAGGATATCTTCCTGACCCAGGGATCGAACCCAGGTCTTCTGCATGGTGGGCAGATTCTTTACTGTCTGAGCCACCAGGGAAGCCCAGTAAGGAAGAAACTAGGGAAAATTATCTGTAGGAAGGACACTAATGACTGTTCTCCTCTTGTTTGTGCATGGCTGCTACAAAACCCCCAAACATGAAGCTCAGCTCAAGTGTTCTAAGGTGGTGTTTTGTTTTTTCATTTCCTGTATTCATTTGAACCAGTTGGAAGTGAAATTAATTACAGTGTTGATCCCAAGCATGTAAAGTTAGAGTCTTACCTAGAAATATGATCGAAAATAAGATGATGACTTATACTGAATTTTTTCAAGATCTCGAGCTATGCGTCTAAAACTTAAAGTGCACCCAGAAATCTTAGAGCTCTTGTAAGACTGCAGGTTTTGATTCAGTAGGTCTGGGGTGGGAGCTGAGAGTTTGCATTTCCTGTCCACTCCTAGGTGATGTGGATGCTGTGGCTAGAGGACACACTTTAAATAGCTAAGCTCTAGGAAGCACCAAAGATCAGTCCATGTGATAGGAAGATAGCATGTATTTTAAGCTGGCACAAGACGTCCAGATAGTAATGATACAGCTCCTTCTGGAAAGGGTCTAGGCTATGAGCCTATGTCCCGAACACTCCTTTAGGGAAGGTGCAAAATACATTCATCACCACTGGAGACCAACTTTCAAAAGAAGGTATTTTATCACTTGTCTCTATATAGTACTTAGTAGAGGTTCACTTATGTCAAGAAAAGATATAGGGGATAGAGGAGGAGAATGGTTTTTATTACTTTCTTGGGACTAACCCTTGTTCCTGTTGTACAGCGGGAAATTTCCATCTTGGGTTTTGAGATGCTCTTCTCCAAAAGGTAATTTATTATAAATGTATATGCACACACACACACACACACACACACATAGATATATGTATGTGGTCAATATATTATTGGTGCATATAAATTAATTTGAATATGTTTATACATATACATAGTTAATACTGAGAGTTCGGTCCTTTTAACTGTATATTTAAGGCCACCGTGTTAAACCTGAAGAAGGGCATGGCAACCCACTCCAGTATTCTTGCCTGGAGAGTCCTATGAAGAGAGGAGAGTAGCCAGCTACAGTCTATGGGGTCATAGAGTCAAACACGACTGAAACAACTTAGCATGTGTGCATGCATGCTAAAATTAAAGTCAAAAGATAATAATCAGACACACAGTTTTATGTCCTTTACCAAGTCTTGTAATATCTCAATTTTTATTGGGAATTCCCTGGTGGTCCAGTGGTTAGGACTCAGAACTTTCACTGCCGTGGCCTGGGTTCAATCCCTGGTTGGGGAACTAAGATCTCACAAGCTGCGTGGCATAGCCAAATAAATAAATAAATTTTTATAATCGCATGCATGTTAGCTCTTGATTATAGATAGCTAAATGGGCTAGATGCTAACCTAAGTAAGAGGCTGACATCACTGAAATGCATGGTAGGCCACCTCCTTCAACCTGAGCAGACCCATGTTTACTTACCTCTTAAATGTATGTGGTTTCCAAAAACTATTTCGGTTGAAAAGCACTCATATAAACTATTAATATTTCCTTCCATGGACAGCATTCCAAGGAAGCATTGTAAGCAGCCCAAGCCTTTCTCCTCTCTGTATGTATCTATTCAATGGCTGTTCATCCTCCACTTAACATGTGGGAGGTGGTGTCTAGATGCTGTGGGAAAAACAAGATGAATAACACGAATTTCTGCCCTCTTAGAGAAAGGCTTGAAACTGTAATGGTGTTAGAGAAAAACCATTACCAGTCTAAAAGTAGCAGGGTAAACCTGAAAGGAAAGTTCACCAGACAGTGTGGTAGGTCACAACTGTTGATGAAGGAGTTTTATTTCATCCCTTGCCCTCTGATCATCAGGGGACAGCAGTGACACAAGCTGAGTGCTACAGACATGTGATTGAGAAAATAGTGTCAGCATGTGATTATCATTTTTAAAATCCACATTTGGTTACTGTTGGGTACAGTTGTTTCTTACAGGGGCAGCCAGTAGGAGGCAGTCTCACACACCCATTTAGAATATGGGCCACAGAAGCAAATTCTGGCCTGACCTTGGGCAAGCTGCACACTGAGGCCATTCCCTAGTCTCACTGATTTCTCACTCCACTGTGAAATGCAGCTTGATAATAATATCTACCTCAGAGGGTTCCTGTGAGGACTGAAGCAACCCCCAATAAAGGGTATGCTGTGTGTGCTAACTCACTTCAGTCGTGTCTGACTGCAACTCCATGGACTGTAGCCCACCAGGCTCCTCTGTCCATGGGATTCTCCAGACAAGAATAGTAGAGTGGGTAACCATTCCCTTCTCTGGGGGATCTTCCCAACCCAGGGATCAAACCCACATCTCTTAAGTCTCCTGTATTGTCAAGTGGGTTCTTTAGCACTAGCGCCATCTGGGAAGCATGTTAATATATGTCATGTAATAAGATGCGCGCTTCCTTCATTTGAACTAGCCTCCTTTGGCAGAGTTTAGTATGCAGAAGGTCCTTCAAAGTCGAGGATCTTTTATTTTAACCCCAAGCCTTACCTCTGGAAAATTCTTTGGCTTTGGGAACACCCACCGTACGGCAGCACTCAGTGACCAGCACGATCTCTCAGGCCTGGAGCGGGTACTGAGCTCCTTGCATGCAGGTGGTGGGACCCCTGCCCAGAGCAAGGGTCCTGGGGTCTGGAGGAGAGTAAGACAGGGGAGATCTCTGCTAGGGAGAAGGCCTGGCCAAAGACAAGTGTGGCTTGGGAGACACAACTCCATCAGACTGTCTGACAAAGGCACAAAACAGTCTCAGGAACTGCGGTGGGGGGTGAAGGTAGAGTTAAGCTGGGGTTTGGATTTGAGTTAGGGGCTGTAGAGGAAGGTTTTTGCTTTGTGGAAGTAATGTTACAGAAAACCAGGCTAAGACAACTTTATCCTACAAGTGTTCTACAAATTGATTTTATTTCTTTAATTTATGGGGAGAAAATAACTAAACAAGTAATGTGAGCACGTCAGCAGAGGTGCAGATGCTAAAAGCTGCCTTGAACAGCCTTTTGCCCTAGAACCCTGTTCTTAACAGCGTTGAAGCTGGTCAAGAATTCATGTTGGAAAACCTATTGACTGGTACATCTGCTGCTTCCTGTCTAAGCCTGTCAGACTGTAAGATTATGTTGCTAAATGGAGCCTTGGCCTTCGAATTCTTCTTTGACCTGCTTCTCCTGCACACAGTAACTTTCAAAAAATACCGTGTATATGTTTTAGTTTATGGCCGTAGTAACGTGGTAACAAGGAGTGTGTGTTTGTGTGCACACTTGTTTGTCTGCTTCTTACATCAAAACATCCTGCAGCTGTGGGCCTTTTCCTTCTCTGTACATAAAGCCAGTAAACAAAGCCGAAAGCCATGGGAAAAGGGTAAAAAGAGCAGCAGCAAGGAATGTCCTTTTTTGTGAAAAAGCCCGCCACCGGCTCTTAGGGAAAAGTTGAAGGATCTTTTTCTCTTGCCTATATTAACAGAACAAAGCAACGATTCCGGGGGCCAAGGGGTCCCTGTCTGTGTTGGAGATCAATTTCATTCTTGTGCTGGGGTTTCTCCCTGAAGATAAGACTTTCACATCTGATTTGAAGAAATGATTGGTTGTAGGAAAAAGGCAAGGGGGAAAAGGCAAACATCTATCTTACAGGTGAAGTTTTAAATTATACTGTTTGGTTTTTGTCATGCAATACCCGGCTTTTAACTCGCCAGTGAAGTCTGCGAGGCAGGGCTTTGCATCTATTTTTATCCTGTACACTCTACCCCTAGTTCAGAATAAGGTTGCTGGATTCCTCCAGAACTCTTATCCACACTCAGCCCTGAAGCGGGAAGTTGGGGGTTAAATTGGCTTTTTCCTGGACTGGGGGTAGAGAAGGTGCTGGGGAGAGGCATCCAGGCAGGATCGTTCAGGGGAAGAAGGTGACAGCAGATGTGGAAAGGCGAGACTCTTACCCAGCCAAGTGGCAGGGCAGAGTAAGCCTTAGAGAACAGCAGCTGCCCCTGTGCCAGGGCGCGGGACAGACCAGGGAGGCCGGGTGGGGCGGCGCCTTTGGGACAGAAGGGGGCAAGGTCACACACAGCCGGACACAGACTCTTAGCTGGCTCTCCATGTCAGCATGAGCGGGAACCAGGGTCCTGGGCAACGGCACGTCAGCCTATCAGGATTCATGGAGCTTATTTCCGAAGTGAAATTGTAAAGAGTTGAAAGGATGAATTTGGACAGTGATGGAATGGATGACATCATCAGTCAAGAATCCCCATTGGATATGGAGGGGAATTATAAAAAGGTAAGGGGGGAGAGCTCTTTTGTTTGTAAACAATCGGACCATTTTTCTAACTAGGAGAAAGATAACCTTTGAGGAGTGGCCAGATTCCACACTCAGTGGCCATTGCCGTAATATATTCAGGAAAGCTCAATGCACAGGGTCGAACGCATTAAGTTGAGAGAGTACTTCTTTCTGCTTTTTTCAGCTTGTATTCATTAATATATTATAGCAGTTACTAGAATACATATGTTGCTCTCCTGAAGTTGAAGAAAAATTCTCTTATGCTTTTAGTTTCTAGTTAGGCTTTTTATGAAAGGAATAAATTTTTAAATTATTAACATGTTGACAGTTCACCTGCAAGAAATAATTACTAGCATGTTTCATCCATCTTTCTAAGTTTGACCTTTTTTTTTTCAGTTTGATCTTTTTAAACAATGAAAACTATGAAGTTTTACTAAGAGAAGTGTGGGTTTTTAAAAAAAAAAAAAACTGGTACAGTATCTGCTAATTCTTTGCTTGCATTTTCTTTTGCAAGTCAGTAAATATATTTTTGGTATGTTTTATATGGTAATTGTTTCATAATAACAGGCCCAAGTAAAAATAGCTTTAGTTATATGGGTGAGGTCATGAAATTAGACTACCAGTATATACTTGTCTGTCCACAGAAGGCTAAACACTATGTCCTTCCCCCTTATTATTTCCTGTAAGTCAAGTGTAGGTCACGACACAGCACAGTATGAAAAATCAGGGCCTGAAAAGGAAGACCTCTTTTTCCTCAGAAGCAAATGACCTAACACAAGTAGAACTTGCTCTTAAATTTTTAATTTGATCAAATGACAAATTTGACAAATCAATGTCACTAACGTTTTTTCCCCCCTAGATTGAGATAGAAGATCAACCTGTCTTAATAGATCTTTATGTATAATAATGTAAAATGTGACAGTTTAGATCTTATATGCATAATTGTGTGTGAGGATGGGGGCTGTTTAAGTATACCCTTTCTTTCTTAGAGCAGTTCAGATAGTTTCTTTTCTTTCTCAGAAACTGAAACTTAAATTTGTAAAAGAGGTTGAAATGACCTACAGCGTTGCTCAGTGTGGGTTTTGTCCTTTGTGATCCCCAAAAGGAAATGAGGGTCCAAGGGAATAAATGCTCAGAGTCCTAAAACACTGACACTTCTCTGCTGTCCCCTCCTGCTGGAAGTGGGTGTGCGAAAGATGCTTGGGACGCTCAGCAGTCAGAGTCACTTACCCAGCCCGGTAGAACTGGCGCACAGTTCTCACGTTGCCTCTATATTCAGTGCCAAAGGACTGGTCACATTTTCTTTGTCACAGCGTTTCTCAAAAAGAAAAGTGTAGGTCAGTTTTCACTTAGGAAAAATGAAAGGCATACCATTTGCTCACGCAGTAACAATAAAGTAATGACCACTGTAGTTTTATCTGCTTAGAAACAGAGAGAGCCCAGATGCCAGGAAGGACTGAACCATGATCTGCAGGCCACGTGATAACAATGCTGACTAAAGTGTCAAACATGAAATGCTCAGGTAGCTTTAACACCTCAACAACAACAAAACAGAGTTGCATTGTATCACCCTTTATCTCACTAAGGCAGTAGCACACCGCATGTGACTTTAGGAGAAATTGTATCTGAGAGGCTAGTATAGAAGACTGCTAGATGAAACTTCTAGATGTGGAAGCATCCGGAGATCAGTAGGTGTCATTCTGGACCCTAAACCTAAGAGTCGTTCTCTAGTCATTTTCGCTTTTATCTACCTTTCTCAGGCAAAGTGCTTTCAAATGCATACATATCATGGAACTATGAAGGTGTCATTATGCTTTAAAAAAAAAAAAAAACTATTAACCATTTCATTAAGAATATCTAGTGAAACCAGGTGATATAGGCCTTCTTTAAAACACAAAAAAATAAGAAAGACGCTACCTAAAATAAAAATCACTTTTCCTAATTAGAACCTTCCTTTTCTAAGTTTTTTCCCCCTCTAACTTTTTTTCCCCCCTTGCAGGCTTTTTTTTATCTCATATTTATCAGTAAAATGTTTTTGAACCCAAGCTGTTAACATACACGTATCCCACTCATAATTATACATGCATGCTATGTCGCTTCAGTTGTGTCCAACTCTTTGAGACCCTATGGACCGTAGCCCTCCAGACTCCTCTGTCCATGGGATTCTCCAAGCTCTAAGAATACTGGAGTGGGTTGCCACGCCCTCCTCTAGGGGATCTTCCTGACCCAGGGATTGAACCTGAGTCTCTTATGTCTTCTGCACTGGCAGGCAGATTCTTTACCACTAGCACTACCTGGGAAGCCCCATAATTACACACATACCACTGTAAAAATCCATCTTGTGTGTATGAAACTTATACACTGGTCCTTTGGTATCCACAGGGGATTGGTTTCAGGATCCCCACAGACTCTAAAATCCCAGGATGCTCAAGCATGACATGGTATTTGCACATAACACACACATCCTCCTATATACTTTAAATAATCTTTAGATTATTTATAGCACCCCTCTCTAATCTCTGAGTGCTCAGTCATGTCTGACTCTGTGACCCCATGGACTGTAGCATACCAGACTGCTCTGTCCATGGGATTTCCCAGGCAGGAATACTAGAGTAGGTTGCCATTTCCTCCTTCAGGGGATCTTCCTGACCCAGAGATTGAACCCACGTCTCCTGTGTCTTCTGCTTTGCAGGCAGATTCTTTACCTACTGAGCCATCAGGGAAGCCTGCTTACTACTACCTAGTACAGTGTAAATGCTATGTAAATAATTGTAAATACAATGTAAATGCTATACAAATAGCTGCGGGGCGCATGGCAAATTCACATTTTGCTTTTTGGAACTTTCTGGAAGTATTTTTCCAAATATTTTTGATCTGTGGTTGGTTGAATCCACAGATGCAGAATCTGCAGATGTGGAGGACTGACTGTACACAAATAGGTATTTTCAAAACTAAGATGTTTAAAATATAACCGAAAGCAAAAGTTTTAGTAATTTCTTCTTTCATCTCCTTATATTCTGAGCTCAGTTGTCCAAAACAATTTGAAAACTGGTATATCCCTGCCTGGGTACAATAGAATTTCCTATACCAGTTGCCCTAATAAATACCACCCTGTGTATAGGGATTATTTTACAAGGTTGTTTTAAAGTCAGACAAACAGCCTTCAGGGGAAAGGTCATTTTACAATGACTCAAATTAGATTCCACCCAGGCAGAGGAAGGAAAAGAGTACGCATCTGTTTCATTTCCTTGGGGAAGGTCCTGTTGGTAAGAAAGATGTTTCTTTCTTTAAGGACCTCTGGTTTATTCAGTAACAGTAGGAAGACTGTACTCAACAGAAAACATAGCTGAGTATCTAGAAAGGAAAGCCTGCACCTTGGCAGAATCTGAGGTGTGAACGTTGTTCGGTCCATTGTGGCCCTGCCTTGCTCTAAGCAGCCTCTGGCCGTTTGGTCACACAGCCTGTTGTCTTCAAGACACAAAGGCACACAGGTCAGTGTCCTGATTCCTTCAGCTGTCACTTACCAAGAACCCTCCAGGTCCCTGGCGTTGTGCTTGGGGCCAGGATCACAGAAGGAAGGTTGGGCTTTCCCTCAGGGAGCTTACAGTCCACATGGGGAGGTACACACAAATAGGCTGCCCTGAAATTGATGCCACCTGGAAGGACGTTCAGATGGCCAGTGCGGACCTAGAAGAGGCACAGCCCATGCCATCTCGGGTGGGGGATGGGCCCAAATTGTACCAGTGCGGGGAGGGGTGGGTAAATCAAGAAAATTTAACATGAAATACAGCAGAGGACAGGCTCCCACTTCGTCCCAGAGCAGAGCAAAACACAGGCAAGCCGGCCTGGCTTTTTGTCCCCAGGCCACTCCTGGCAGAAGGAGCCGCAGCCGCAGCCGTGTGTGGTTGGAGGATGGGCAAGCCGGCTTGCCAGGCTTTGTTTCTCTGGGGTGCCGTCTCCAGTGCGGTGCATCCAATTAGGGTGAAAGATTAGGGAGGAGCCCGTGAAAAAATTAAAAGGCTGGAAGGAACAATATTTAAAGTGAAGCCACAGCTGCGCCTCATGTTTTTTTAAAAAGGTGAATGGAAATGACTGCTTGAGATAAACTGCAATAAACAGGAACACAGAATGCCAGCTGCCATTCCAGACGAGAGCTCTGCCCACCCCATGCAATTACTGAGGAAAAGCAGCCGTCGACCTCTGCCCCCCCCATGTCTTCCTATCTGTGAGGCTGAATGCGCCTGAGGAACTCAGTTAAGTTACTGAACCCTGGAGGACAGCCCCACCTCAGCCCCGGGGGGACAGTCTCTTCCACTCTCTGGGCCGGAGTCTCCTTTTCTTTCAAGGGAGAAATTGGCAGGATTGGTTTTAAGTCTTATAAATATGAAGCCTCTTGGCTCCTCGTTCAGGCTTCTTTGCTTCGTACCACCTGGTTGGGGCACCTTGGTGAGCCAGTGTGGTCAGGGAATGGGTTCTTTCAGAACCCATAGCTTTTCCAGATATATGATATGTGGATTTTGTCTCAGTTTAAAAAAGACTCACACACACACAGTTTGTGGGAGGGAGAGTGTGGTTTATTTATTAACTGAGATACAGTTCACATACCTTAAGATTCACGTTTCCGAGTGTACGCTTTGATGGTTTTCATTATATTCATAGGGTTCTACAAACCACTGCTATCTAATTCAGAATGTTTTCATCAGCTCCTCTCCTAAAATAAGCCTGTCCCCATTAGCAATTACTCCTAATTCCTACCCACCCACCCCCCACAATCGTTAATCCACTTTCTGTCTTCATGGATCTGTCTGTTCTGCACATTTCTGGATCTCTCTCATTCCTTTCTCCACTCTTCTCAGCAACTTACCCCACCCCTCCCTTTAATATTAACAACTGGACCATTTAATGAGTTTCTCTCTAGGTCAGACACTGGGTCAAGTACTTTCTATATAGTATTTTATTTCATCCTTAATACAACCTAAAAAGTAAGGTATCTTTATCCCTTTTTTTCAGAAAAAGAAACTGGGGCTTAAAGTGTTTTCATAACTTGCGCTGTTAATCGTCACAGTGAAGAGGTTAACTTGGGTCTTCTTGGCTCTGACTGCCCTGCTCCCTGCTCCTGCGCTCCTTCCTGGTCACACACATGTGTTCACCTCCCCCGATGGGCAGCCCACCCTGACGTGGCGGGTAGGGGACCCAGCTTCCTGTGGCTAATTGTAGTTTGGCCATTTCATCACCTTGCAGTGGGTGTTTTGAACTGTTGTGTTCTGAGTGATATCAGATGACCAGGATGGTTTTACAGACTTGTAAGATGGTGCCTGTTAAAAATAGAGTCCCAGATAACACTGTCCTGCCAACATCGCCCAACAGCTCGGCCTGACATCTAGTCCAGAGGACTTGTTTAGGCAGATCAGTGTAGGGATGCAAAGGTAAGAGATTTCAACAGCACTTCAGGAAACTTTTCTGGATTATTTAGTGTAAGTGTCTGAAATAGAAAATGTCAGAAAGACAAACTGAAAAAAAGCACGCAGATTTAATATCCATTTCAGTGATACAGTGGGAAGATACTTGGTTATTTAACTTACATTTCCGCTAAGAATTGAAAAGCCCTTCCCAGGGGATGAAATCAGATGCGAGAACTTGAAATAACCTGCCCAGAGCAAGTATTTCTGCCCTTGCCGTTCAAAAGCATACAATCTTTATTCTTACAGAATGCTGTGTTCCTGTTTTGGTCTTGTGACAAACCCATAGTTGCTTCAGTAAGAAAATAATTTGAAAGTACTATCAATATTTGGGGGATTTTGTTTTTGTTTTTTGTTTAAAAGAAAAATTTCCGAATTAACAAATAGTTTGTCCTTCTGGTTCCTAATGTTTAAAAGTCTCAGACTCCTTCATACTTGCATGCTGCCTATAAATTTAGAGTAAAAGTTCCTTTCTTAAGGAGAGAAATAAGAGTCACTATTATTCTCCTAAAAGAAGAGTTCTTTCCTGCAGGGAGCTCCAGAATCCCAGTGGCATTCCCTGGTAGATGCTGCTAATAGCAATGATGCCAGATATCACTAGGCAATAAATAGATTGCACTGAAGCAACAGGCACATTAGTTGCTTCAAAACAGGCGTCCTGTCAAGGCCTCGGCAGAGAGCAGACAGCTACCAGTGCAGTGCCCCTGGATCCGGAATCTGGACAGTCCACAGGCAACACAGCTGTGCTCAGTTGAAGAAGTACCAGCTTTGTGCCCTGTGTAGCTCCTTGATTGGTTCAGGCACTTAAAGCCATGGTTCTCAAGGTGTTTGAGCCCGCAGCATCTGGGAACTTGTCAGAAATGCCCTTTCTCAACCTCGCCCAAGACCTTCTGAATCAGAGAAATAGTGTATGGTTTTGCAAACCCTCCGGGTGATTCTCACGCATAATCAAATTGGAGCACTACTGATTCAAAGAAACTTATAAACAGAGAGAGAGGACCTCGTTGTGCGGGTACCCTCCTATGCAGTTCTCCGTTTGGCATGCTGGCTTCACAGCAAGGTCCCTATAGCCCGAGTTTCTTCCTGGGCCTTGGGGGACCAGGGTATTCATCAGCTCCTGGAATAATGCAGCTGCCAGCCCTCAGGAGGTTCATCCTCAATGGCACATTGCTGTCCTTTTCCCCATTGGTGGAAAATGTTTATATCATCACTTTAACAGACATTTCCTGAGACTTAATGTGGGACACCTAGGTGAAAGATGGAGAAAGAACATTCATGCCTGGAGGCTTCTTCAGCTTAGAGAGGGAGAGAGGACCTTCTGTGAGCCAACTAACTCCTCCCAGCTCCTGGGGCATGTTAGATACACAAGGTCTCAAGAATGGGTTGATAGATAGATACACTATCGTGTGTAAAAGAGATAGCTGGTAGGAAGTAGCTAGGTACACAGGGAGCTCACCTCTGTGACCTAGAGGGGTGGGATGCAGGGAGGGGTTGGGAGGGAGGCTCAAGTGGGAGGGGATATATTTATACGTATAGCTGATTCACTTCATTGTACAGCAAAAACTAACACAACATTGTAAAGCAGCTCTGCGTGTGGGATAAATCACTACAGTTGTGTCTGACTCTTTGCAACCCTATGGATTGTTGCCCACCAGGCTCCTCTGTCCATGGGATTCTCCAGGGAAGAATACTGGAGTGGGTTACCACTTCCTCCTCCAGGGGATCTCCCCAACCCAGGGCTCGAACCTGCATCTTTTACATCTCCTGCATTGGCAGGCGGGTTCTTTACCACTAGTGCCACCTGGTAAGCCCAAAGCAACTATACCCCAATTTTAAAAAAGAAAGAAGTGCAAGCTCTCTGGCCTGGCCCTAGATCAGAATGTACATCCCCAGGTGATTGATACGCACCCTGAGGTGTAAGAATCCCTGACAGAGTTAACTGAACAACCTTAGCAAGGAAGGAAGGAGGCTGCCGGAAATGGTATCTTCCAGGATTTGTAGTGAATTGTACTGAGACAGCATGGTAAAATAAGCACATCCAATAATAACAGGCTATTTCTGTTCCCATAGTGAACAGGTAGAAGTAGGAAACCATGGATCTAGGGAGGAGGGGAAGATCAACCCAGGGAAGAGGTGGAAAACAAGAAACCGGGGAGAAATGTTTTCCTTTCCCTACCTCCTTCCCCATAACTGAATCCCATACAAACCCAGGTTCTCACTGCGCCTAAGCTCACATCTGCCTTTGTTCCCAAAGCATGGCTGAATCGTTTGCGTCAACTGTTCTCCCTGATTCTCTAAGCCAAGCTTCCTTATGTGTCTTCCTGCTTTAGGGAGTTTAAGGAACCCCTTCCTCTGGGTCAGGCGCTTTCCGGCTACATGGGACCAGCATCTGTGGAGGGGTCAGAAGGAAGCAGCTGCTGGCAGTGTCCTGAACACCAGCTGGCTATCGGTTTAGGCGCAGGATGTTGTGTGTTTCTGAGAACCCTGGTGGGCCTGCAGCTGCCCTCACAAAAATACAGTTTGTCAAATAAGTTTAGAAATGTGCAAAGTACACAATATTCTGCTTATAAATTTATAAGATCAGCATGTGGAAGACGAGGTGGCACCTGCATCAGTGACCAGATACTGCGAGCAAGGTGAGCAGAACTGAGAGAGACGAAGACAGGACCAAAGGAGGGGTGTGGGTAACAGGTACGTAAGGACTGGGCACAGCCACATCCCAAAGAAAGTATGAAAAGAACTTGGGATGGACCAGATTTGGAGACGGAGAGAATCTGCCTGCCCGTGCTGGGAGACACAAGTTCAATCCTGGGTTGGGAAGATCCCTTGAAGGAGGAAATGGCAACCCACTCCAGTATTCTTGCCTGGGAAAATTAATTCCATGGGCAGAGGATACTGGCAGGCTACAGTCCATGGGGTCTCAAAAGAGCCAGACATGACTGAGCACTGCTTTTACCAAACCCCTGTCCTGATTCTTGTCGAGTTTGGGGAATTACAACAGAACAGTGGCACAATGGGAAAAGCTGAGCCCCGGCATTTGGAGTGTCGAAGGGCTCAGTGGTCCATGTTCTGAGATCTCAGCTTGCGTGATGCCCTCAAAAGCCATTGTGAGCCTTATCAGGGGGTGGCAGTGGGAAATTCGGTGACAGGCAAGGACAAAAACTGCCTGTGACTGGACAATGGTGAGTCTGTGAGAGCATATTCACTCTTGATGAGGGTCGTGAGAGCCGTTCTGTCTCGTAGTGATGAGCTGCTCCTCCTCAGGTGCCCTCTTGCATTTTGCTATCAACATCGATTTTAGATGTTTCACTTTGGTTTTTATGGCAGTATTTCCCAAGGCTGTTTTAGGAGTGGAGGTGACTCAACTTGCCATAAACACAGTCGGAGAGTGTTCGCCGCCTCCTTTTCCTGTGCACTTTGCTGTTCTTCACCCTGGGGCATCTTTGAGCTTTGGTGGGTTAGAGGACATAATTGCCCTGCAGGTATAATTCCTTAGAGAACAAAAGAACTTCAGAACTATACGTGCACACACATGCAGACTTAAAAAATACTTACAACCTTGAAGTTGAGAGTTATGTTTTATTTGGTGGGAATTTCTAGGACTTTAAGCCCAGTAGTCAGCATCTCAGTAGTCAGTAACCCTGAGAGAAGTGCTCCAAGAAGGCATCGAGGA
Organism: Antilocapra americana; assembly: GCA_007570785.1. Lineage (NCBI taxonomy): Eukaryota > Metazoa > Chordata > Mammalia > Artiodactyla > Antilocapridae > Antilocapra > Antilocapra americana. The sequence continues at coordinate 5,791,471 of ML664159.1, forward strand.
CAAGTTCAGTTCTATATGGAAAACAAATAGCCAACGGGAATTTGCTGTATGATGCAGGGAACTTAAACTGGGGCTCAGTAACAACCTAGAGGGGTGGGATGGGGAGAGAGGTGGGAGGGATGTACAAGTAGGAGGGGAAAAGGGTAAACCTACAACTGATTCATTTTGATGTTTGGTAGAAACCAATGCACTATTGTAAAGCAGTTATCCTTCATTTAAAAAGAAAAGTTTTGCAATAAAGGGCAGATGATCTGCACATGGAAAGATGACTGTTATTAAAGAAAACCGGATATCCCAAATTAAGGAATTTAGCACTTTTCTTTGTATGGGAAGATGCAAGAGTCTAGGCTCACTGAAATCATTCCTTTGATATGCACCTCAGCTGTCTGGGGCCAGTGTGTGTTTTCACTTCCCAAGCTTCCTTGGGGGCTCAGCGTAGGGAGTGGATGCAGTTTGATGGCTTCTAGATGGCAGATATTCTTTCCTTCCTGCATTTCCTCGAGGCTTGCCAGCTCACATTAGAGGGCCACAATCGCTGAGGGCTCTGGTATCCTTTGTTTACTGATATGACAAGGAATGTTCCATTTCACACACACACTCACACACACACACACACACACACACACACACAGTCCTACTTTATACATCTGGGCAGCTGGAAGGAAATTGGGTTCCAATTGTTGAAGTTTAAGAGAAAAACTGTTTTACTAGTCAGTTGAATATAGTAATTTGAAATGTTGGGAATCACATTTATTCCAGAAGGAAGATTGAGCATTGATGGCAAGAGAGTGGCTCCGATGAGCAGATATTTGTGTTGTAAATATTTGTGGGTATTATTAGCCATGCAGAGTATATGTTTTGAAGTCAGGTGTGTTTTCCTTTTCTGGGAAAGCATCATATCCATTTCGGTAAAGAAGTCGATACATATCTATCTCCAGCATGGTGTCCGCCTAGACACTTGACTAATCTATGTGGAAGAGGAGCCAGGAGATGTGGCCCCAAAAGGTGGACTTGAATCCTTGCTCTGCTATCTAATAGTAGGGTAACCCTCCTTCAGCCTCTGTTTCCTCATCTTCAGAGCAAGAGTGGTTGGAGAATTAATCATAACAGCTACTATTTATTGCAGATTTACATTACCATAGGGCCGGTACTACTACTAAGCAATTTGCATAAGTTTTCTCATTGAATCCTCCAATATCAAGTGGGAGTCCTTACTTCTGAACTGAGAAGGAGTTTCCAAGCACAGAGCCAGCGGACACTTCAGACAGAGTGCGCTATTGACTCAACTATGTAACAGGTTCAGAACTCAAAAGGACGAATCATATGCTTACTATAACATTTTCAAAACTCTCAGACCTATATAGAAAAATAAGCAAAACTCATAGTAAGTAGTTTCCAGAAAAGCTAGTACATTAACTGAAAAAATGTAAATATTTCATCTCACAGGTAATCAAAGAAATTAAAATAAAAAAGATAGCCTTTTATCCCATCAAATTAAAAGCAATAGCATTTTTTTTAAGTGAAAATACTCAGTGTTAGCTAGGACATAATGAAAGCTGCACCCTTTCACGCTGCTGGTGGGCATGTAAATTGGAACAGATTTCCTCTCGAGCAATGTGACAAAATGCGTCAAGCGCCTCAACAAATGTTCACACTCAGCTGATCTGGTAATTCCACTTCCAGGAACTTATCCTGAGGAAATAATCAGATATGTGGGCAGGGATTGATATAAAAATGCTAACTTCTGTGTCATTTTTAATTGGATACAACCCAAATGGGTAACAATAGAAGATAACTCCAGAGGATAGAATGACATGCAGCCATTTACAATTGTATCTTTAAAGGATTTTGAATGAATGAGGGCAGTTCTCAAAGTATAATAAACAATGTGATCTCAATTTTATAAAAAAGAAAAACACACACACATAAGATTAGAAAAAACTAAAAGGAAATATACCAGAATGTTAGCAGTGATCTGTGTCTCGGTGGTGGGATTATGGTGACTTTTATATTCTTCATACTTTTCTTTTTGAATTTATTATTTTATTCATTTGTGTACTTGTGGCTGTTTTGAGTCTTCATTGCTTCATGGGCTTTTCTCTAGTTGTGGCGAGTGGGGGCGACTCTTCATTTCGGTGCCCAGGCTTCTCATTGCAGTGGCTCCTTTAGTTGCAGAGCACAGGGTCCAGGGCACACAGGCTTCAGCAGTTGCCTGTCCAGAGCTCTAGGGCACAGGCTCAGTCGTTGTGTTGCTTGGGCTTAGTTGCCCTGTGGCATGTGGGGTCTTCCCAGATCAGCGATCAGACCCATGTCCCCTGCACTGGCAGGTGGATTCTTTGCCACTGAGCCACCAGGGAAGCCCCTGTACTTTTCTTGATCCAGAGAGAGAAGAGGATGGGGGGGGAACATTTGTGTATTACCAAATAGTCCTTTATTTTCTTAAATTTTATTTGTTTTTTTAATTGGTGGAAAGTTGCTTTACATTTGTGTTGGTTTCTGCCCTACAACAACGTGAATCAGTCTATATATCATGCCACCCGTCTAGGTTATTGCAGAGCCCTGCCTGGGCTCCCTGTGTTATTTAGCAACTTTTCACTGTTTTACACATGATAGTATATATATATATGTGTGTGTGTGTGTGTGTGTGTATATATATGCATATATATATATATATATATATCAATGTTACTTTCTCAGTTCATGCCACCCTCATCTTCCCCTACTGTGTCCACAAGTCTGTTCTCTACTAGGTTTATCAGTAGCATTTATCTAGATTCCATATATATGCATTAATATACAATACTTGTTTTTCTTTTTCTGACTTACTTCACTCTGTATAAGAGGCTCTAGGTTCATCCACCTCACTGCAACTGACTCAGATTTGTTCCTTTTTATGGCTAAGTAATATTTCATTGTATAAATGTACCACAAGTTCTTTACCCATTCATAATACAGACCTCTTTAAACTGTTATCAAGTATTCTGGTATTAAAATTATAATTAACATGAATAAGAATATTTTTAAGACCTTCTCTACTATCTGTCGCTTTAACATACCAAGTAAATCAGGAGAGACAGATATGGAATTAAGGGTATGTTAACACCTCTACCCCCAAGATAGGTGTTTTCTTTAAAGAAAACCTCTTCCAGACCCCAGGATAATGTTGGACAATATTGGTCATTAACACTCATGTTATGATCTACCGATTTTATAGTTGGATATTTCATTCCACTCAACAGTTTTCTGACTGTAGAGGACGTTAAGTAATAATCTCTTTTGTCTGTTCCATGGATTCAGAAATAAGTTCACTATGTTAAATCTGCATAGCAGATTTTGGGATTTTGAAATGAATTTGTTTTAAGTAAAGATGTCAAGTGTGGATCTGTTTTGGCAGGACCATCCCCAATGAGTACCAGCCTTGCATGTTTGGAAGTGTGGGTTGCTTTAACTAAGGTTTCCAAAAATACAGTTAAAAGTGGTTAGTGAAATTAAGAGCATTCTTTACTTCCCTTTACAACCTTGTGGTTACCTTCTGTGCTGTGGTAACCTAGTGCTGTGCTAGCCCAGTAATCAGATGAGATCAGCATCACATCTGTAACTATACAGAAGCAGTCTTTCACCTTGAGGCTGTGTAACACACACACCACCACACACAGACACACACACACTCTATAGCTGCTAGTACGACACAGTTCCATGGGTACATGACAAAATAGGAAGATATCTGAGTAGATGGATAGATTTAAATATAATTGCTAAATATGAAAGTTGAAAGAATGGTTATAGTGTCCCAGAATTTTTAAATGTTAGAGAAAAGGAAAATAAAGATGAGCTTTCCTTGAACTAGAAGGAAAGCCTATTGAAACTAAATATCCGGTGCTAGAGACTAGAAGTGTGTATTTTACACTTGATCTTAGCCAGACGGCTCAGAAGCGATAGGAATGTGCATTTTTAAGTCTCTACAGGAAATTCTGATGCAGACTGTTGAAGCTAACGCTGTGTTAGCAGGGCTGCGCTGTCGTATATTTTATTCTGAGCTTCCAATATGGTATCTGCTAGAGCCACCTGTGGCTCTGGAGCTCTTGAAATGCAGTAGTATGACTGGAGAAACTGAATTTTTTGTTTGAATTAATTTTAAATTTGAATGTAAATAGCTACATGTGACTAGTAACTACCATGTTAAATAGCCTCCTTAGCCTATAGTTTATTGCCCTTCACTTGGAGATGAAATGAAGCTGTTTTTCAGCCTGCCCTTATGATAGGCTGTACATTTCTTTACTGTGACAATGATGCTCAGATGGTGGATCAGAGCTTCTGCTGTAACTTGTGGGTACTGGTGGCAGCAAATGTGGCTCCAGAACCTCCCCCTGGGAGAATCAGGGTGATGGGGTGTTCCGTGACCACACCCCATCACCTGAGCTGTGTTGTGTAATATCATTTGGTCATCATCATCTTCAGCTCCCTGCTCAAAATTTAAAACAGTGCTTCTCACAGTCCCCCTCACCCCACAAAAACAGAAAACCTAAATCTCATTCTCACCCCAGGATATCCAACTCATTGTATTTATTTTTTGTGGTTTTATTTTTAACTAAGGAAATCATGTCTAATCTCCTCTCCTGTTGTTTAAAGGGTTTAGAAGTTCAGCATGGTGAGTTTTTATGGAACTTTTATGGGAAGCCAAGTGTTGTAAACATATCCAAATTATCCCAGTAGTGTAGTTTACCAAATTTTATTCCTATGCACATGGACCTGACTTCCCTTCAAAATATGAAACAGATGGGTCCAGTGAGAATCCTCCAGCTAGTCCAAACACTGTGTTAGGATTTCTCACATTCTAAACCCGGTGAGATCAGGATATTGAGCAAAAACAAATGGCCCCTTCAAGACTATAAGCTAGGTGGGGACAGAGGCTCTGTCTATCCATCCTGAGCCGTGCTTGCAGCATCTCAGTATGGCTCCTGCCTCTCATAGAGGCTTGGTGCCTGTCAGTTGAATGAATTATTGTTCTTGCCAAAGAGAAAGTGGACTGAAAGGGACCATGTAAAGAAGGCAAAAGACACGATCCAGGGAAAGCCCTCATTTAAGATAAAAGTGATTTGATTTAGGACAAAGTGCTTGTCCTCCATGATTTTACTCTTGTCATATCTAGCAGGTAAGAAGAAAGATGAAAGCACCAAATAATCTACAGGTGAACCTTTAACAAGGGGTTAGGGGTGTCGACCCTCAGTACAGTAGAGAATCTGCCTGTAACTTGTAGTCAGCCATGCCTGTGTGTGTTCACAGATTCAGCCAGTCATGGATTGTGACGTACTATAGCCTTTACTATTGAAAAAAGTCTTCTGTAAGCAGATCTGAGCGGTTCAAACCCATGTTGTTCACGAGTCAGCTGTAGTTCTATCCTGATGACAACCATTTAGTACCATGAGGGTGATTTCCTAGACTAGTGATCGTAATGGGCTCTGAAGAATTGAGATAAACTCACAGACTCGGAGTCAGGAATGACGGGTTGCATTTCAGCTCGTATTAATTCAAATGCTTTTGTGCTGTGGCCTGTTTTATTTTATTTTTATCTAATATTACAGTTCTAAGAGACCTAGCAGTTAGATTGCCTCTGGTTGTGATGTATCTGCCTGCTTATCGGCATGTTTTATTTTTCTGAAATTTTAGGCACAGAAAAATGAGAGGGAATCTATCCGACAGAAGTTGGCACTGGGAAGCTTCTTTGATGATGGCCCAGGAATTTATACCAGCTGTAGCAAAAGCGGGAAGCCAAGCCTTTCCTCCCGGTGAGTGTTATTTTGAGTTGATTTTTTGATATATAACTAATGGATTTTGTCATCTGACTATATGTTTAATGAGATATCCTTTAAATCCTTGAGTATTTTTCCCCTATAATACTACCACCTTTATTTGTGTGCTGGAGAGATCCCTCCCCACCTGTTTGTTGGGTTGGTTTGGGGGGTTTTAGTTTGGGGGACTTGGGGCCCATTTGCCCAGCCATTTGAGGTCAGATTTCTATATTTCATTTTTAGACACAATACTAATTTTACTTTGTGATGGGGAAATCAAGCTATAAAGTTAAGCAAGCCGACTAATGTTTGGGACATTGTGGCAGACCATCAGATTTGCCATTAAGCAATCCCAAAACATCCAGACTCAACCCTCTGATGCATTTGATAACAATGAATACTGGTAACTGAGAAATACAGTTCCCACTTTGATCACTGAATATCTACTACAAGTTTAACCTGTCTTGCAAGGTGTTTTTGTTTTTTTTTTTTAATCTTGATTTCACGGTATCATTGATTATTTGCCTAGCTTCTAATTCCAATGAAAATATATTAAAATTATAATTCTACCTAGAAAACTGGATTGTAGACCAGAGCTTCTCAAACTTTAATGTGCACGTGTGTCACTTTGGGATTTTGTTAAAATGCTGATTCTGATTCAGTAGGTCTGGGTGGGGCTTAAGATTCTGTGTTTCTTACAAGCTCCCAGCTGATGTTGCTCTGCCAGTCCATAGGTCACACTTTGTTTGAGGGAGTATAGACAGTTTGCAAAATTAACTGTTATGAGTACAGGGTATTCCAAGTGGTGAAAGCACATAGAACACTTTTTTTAAAAGGTGGTAGTAACTGAAGATGCATCAGTATTCTCTTAACCCTGCCCCAGGTATCTGTTTCAAAATATCTGTCTCTTCCTCTGGACTCTCTTAAAAGCAAATATCCCCTATATAAATACTAGGTATACTTACCATGATAAACCAAGTATGGGAGACAAATAATAGCATTCATGCATTTGTTCAACCAGTGAATTTCCACTCCTTCTATGAGGTCCAGAATTAGATACTTTGGTATCTATTTTATTTGGCTTTCAGTAAGCCTCATACTTTGGTCTGATCCTTACAGATTTACCTAAATCAGCACAAATCAGAAAGCACACGTATGTGCCTAGCAAGGAGTTACTGCCAGTGGCTTAGTGCCTGAAGTCAGGAGCTGAGACCTGGCCACGCAGCGTTCAGACATGTCCTCCTTGGTGGGTGTGGGGCCAGCACGGGCTTAGAGGATTCCCTCGATCTCTTCCTGTGTCATTCCAGAGCTGGAAGCCTTTGCCTTTGCTGTAGAAGCGCCTCTTTCCCTTCCCAGTGGATGTGGCAGGAGGACTCTGGCCTAGGAACCTGGACACCTGCGGGCTCGTCCTAGTCAGCTTCCAGCTCTGAGCCTTGAATGGTTTACTTAGTTTTACCTTACCTCGGGTTCCTCATTTTTGTAAAATGAGGAGAGTAGACCCCATAGGTAGTCTTCTAGATCTCTGTTACTGCTCTCTCCCCAAAGCCCCAAGAAGTTTTCTTTCAGAAATCCCATCTCTCTGCTCAGCCATGTCATATCCATCTGGTCCAAACGGGAGGTCTGGTTTTCAAAATCAAAGGGAGTGTGTGTGTGTGTGTGTGTGTGTGTGTGTGTGTGTGTGTTACATGGCTTTAAAAGTAAGGTAGAATTAACTACAGAGTGTAGAATAACAACACAAAATAAAAGTAACAGGCCTTGGTCCTATCCCTCTCTATCCTATCTCACTCTCCAGAAATAATAGCGTTTAACTCCTTAGCTATTGCTGGTGGTGTTTATGTCTCTGAGTAAAATGCTGATCTTCTTAGCTTTTACTTTTAAACCATCTTTTGACTACCAAATAACAGAAGGCTGGCGTTTAACTCTCTTTTACAGCCCTCCCACAGACATATCTATATATCCCCCCATCCTCCCCATGTAATTATTTCAGAATTCGGGGTAAAATAACTGTTCAATGTTACATTATTAAGATCGTATATTATCACCTTGAACCGTATAGTAAGCTATGATTACTTGAGAAATTTTATTGTTTATTCTGAAATTTTAACTGCCCCATTTTTCCCTTTGCCAGTCTATAGTTGGAATGCTCGATTACATTCCACTGTGTGAATGTATCCCAATTCACTCTCCTGATGAAAGGCACTGGCTTGTTTCCAAGGTTGTTCCAAAGGTTTTGCTCTTGTAAATAGTGCTGCTTCTAAACATCCTTGCTCATGTCTTCTGCTGTCCGTGTGCAAGTTTCTCCTGGAACATTCCTAGGAATGGAATTTCTAGGAAAATACATGAATGTTTCTCCTTAGAAAATAATGCCAAAACTGTTCTCTAAAGCAATTTCACAAGTTACACTGCTACCAGCAATAGTTCAAAGATCATATAGATCCACAGCCTTTCTAATACCCATTATTGCCAATTTCTTTTATATTTTTTTAACTGCATATGTAGTAAATGGTATTTCACTGTGCTTATTAACTCTCTTTGTTTCCCTTTCTGTATATCTATTTGGGCCTTATGTTCAAATTTCTGTTGGATTCTTTATGCTTTTTTCATTGTACATAATACTGGAATGAGCTGTTTCTCACCTGTATAACCCTCCGGGCCTGGTGTCTACTTTGTAGGTTTGCTTTAACTGCTTCCATTTTTTAAGTGATTTTAAGATTGTACACACTTTTTATTTCTTAACTCAGTTCTGGTAAGTTGTATTTTTTAAGAAGTTATCCATTTTGTTTATGTTTTCAGAATTTTTCACATCATACCTTTCACAAAAGGTATTAATTTTAGTTAAATTGTTCAAAATCTTTTCTTCTGATTTCTGTAGGTCCATGATTTTTCTTCTGAGTTTGTTTTTTTGTTTGTTTTCATTTCTGTTAATAATTAGGTATAAAACTCTGAGAGCTGTTAGCTCCAAGCCCTAACACTAAACTCTCTGGTTAGGGCCTGTTAGCCATATACTGATTTCTCAGAAAGACATGCCTTGATCACCCAGTTGAAAAGTCAGCACTCAACTTCCTACCCTGATTTGTTTTTCTTTGTGACCCTTATCATCACCTGACATTGTATTAAATATACTTTTAACTTATTCTTTGTCTTTCTCTAGTACTAAAATATTAACCTCAAGAGAGCAGATCTTTGTTTTGTTCACCACCATAACTATTAGATCCTGTCTAATACGTGGTCAGTCACTGAATAGTTACTGAATGAATGAATGATGAGCTTCACTTTGGCCTTCCCAGGTGGTGCTAGTGGGAAAGAACCTGCCTGCCAATGCAGGAGATGTAAGAGACACCGATTCCATCCCTGAGTGAGGAAGATCCCCTGGAGAAGGAAATGGCAACCCACACCAGTATTCTCACCCTGGAGAATCCCATAGGAGCCTGGGGGCTACAGCCCATAGGGCTGCAAAGAGATGGACACAACTGAAGTGACCTAGCATGCACGCACGAATTTCAGTTTAGAATGGTCAGGTAAAAACACAACTATTTTGTTAGGATGAATCCAATTTAAAGTATCTAAATCTCTTTTCTCTTGGGCTGTAAGTTACCCAGAGACAACCTCTCCAACTGCATCCTGAGGAATTTTAATAGCCTGGCTACTAGTGTAAGACTCCAGCAGGCGAGTGGTTGACAATTCATCAAGCACTTAATTCCCTTGATTTCAATAAGGCCTTTCATTGCCACCTCAGCTGTGCCTGAGGGATCCTCAGGCTGGAACTCCTCTGATTCAGCCTCTCTAGATAGTATACTTTCTCATTCTGCCAGACCACAGGTAGACAGGGCAAGTTAGAAGGTCTAGATTTTTCTTTCAATTGCTTAATCGGTCTTCCTCCACAAATAGTCTACCCCACTCTCCCAGCTTCAGATGTACCTGAGCATTTCCAGGATCCTGCAGTGAAAATGTACGTGCTTCCTCCACCAGCCACCCCTGCAGGCATCTAGCAAATTGAAATAAAGTCAGATGCCCCTCATCCATCTGTGTTTTTTTTTTCTAACTCTTGTGTGCCATTGTCTCCTTTTCCATTTTCTTCATCCCTGTAGGTTTATACCTTCTTTCTTCCTTTTATATTATTTTAGTAGGATTTCAGAAGCAAGAGTAGGTAAATACCTGTGTTCCATATGCCATTTGTAACTAGATGTCTCATAAAGATTTTCATTATTTTTTAAAGATATTTTTTTAATCTGGACCATTTTTAAAGTTTTTATTTAATTTGTTACAATGTTGTTTCTGTTTTGTATTTTGGTTTTTTGGCCATGAGGCATGTGGTATCTCCCTGACCAGGGATCTAACTCACCCCTTTCCCCATTGGAAGGTGAAGTCTTAATCTATAGGACTGCCAGAGAAGTCCCCAAAGGTTTTCATTATTTTTAACAGAAGAAATATCTTTGCAGATAAAATTGTGTGCCGAAACCATGTATGTAAAACAAAACCAGTCCTCTGGTTCAGGACTGAAGGAGAGAGGTTGGGATAACCCTGCCCAGAATATGCCTCCCCCACCTCTTCCGTTCAGTGCCCCTCTATTCCAGCCTCACTGCCCCTCACCATCCCTCCACTGTAAACCCTCAGAGCCCACCTGACACTCTTCTAGCAGAACATCATTGGAGAATCAGTGAGTCATCCACGCCCTTTGGAGACACAGCTCTCTAAACACGATGGATTTCACAGGAGCTCAGAACAACCTACCCTTGTTGACTCGCCATAAGGAAGATTATTTATATCCTGTTCCTTCAGATATTTTCATCCTGGGATGAGATCATCTCTCTGAGAACATGATGACTTTTTGGATGATGGTTAATAATGATACTTAATGTTTCTAAGAAGTATCACTTTATCCCTGTAAATTTTAAGTCTGCAAAGACTGACTGCCACTCCCTTTGCTCAGTAATAATGTAGGAGAAAAGCCAGAGGAGATGTCCAGTTGCAGTTGTGTAACCCATATTCTTCATCCCTATTAGAATTAATGTGCTAATGTATTACAGTTCCTGCGGTTCTTCATTAAGCTGAAAATACCTTACCTCTTCCTTACAGAAGTACTTAAGGGATGTTAGAACTCTGAGGTCTCGATGTGGCGCTCCAAAATGCGCCAGAGCACATGTGCTGAGTTAATTAAATAATCAAAACCAGGTAAATATTAGATGAATTTACTACTTTAAGGAGCTCAGTACTCTATTTTAAATGAGGCTGAGGACTGAAAACTAACTGACCAAGCAACAGGTTTTGAAGTGCTAAGCTTTCCTTTAAGGCAGGGCTTACCTGGTTAAGTAGGATCCTTTGGCAAAATAATAGAGTTCTATTTATGCATTTTAAAGGGTGTGTGATTACCGATAAAAATTAACTTCATACGCATTATGTGAGAAATTGTGAAATATCATGAAGGTCCTTTGAGAAGACGTGCTTATTAAGCTGCTACTGCAAATGTAAGTCCTTCTCAGTTGGCCTTTGGGTTTCAGCCCCACTGAATTTTTCTAATTGGTGCTATCTCCTAAAGCACTTTTTAAAAGAATGACAAGTTATTAAATGTAAGCTAGGCTTACTATAATCCCATAAAGACATTTCATGCCCAATACTGCAGCTAAGGAATTTTTGATATTGCTTCATAACTCAAGTAATTAAATTTGACTTATACTGAAATGTGGCAAGTACAGGAAGTGCCATATTTTTCTTCCAAATTTGCTAATCCACACATAATCAGCCTTTTCAAATGGAGATTGTATGACCTTTGTCGGTTTTTTCTATTTAAAAATGCTTCAGCTAAAAGCTTAAAAGGAAATGAGGAAAATGAATTACCTAGTTTTGAAATAAGCTTTCTAAGAAATATTACTCATGTTCTCAAAAAATATTCATTTTCTCTTATGACTAGTATAATACTTTGGTATAAAATTTTTCTCATTGACTAAATTAATCTTGAATCAGCATTATATTTTGGATTCTAAGTTTACATAGCTTAATGTTATTAATATCAAAGGACTATAAGCTGGCTTGGCTGCTATGAAAATACAAGACAGTGGTCATTAGTAATAGACATCTAGGAAATCTTTCATTTTTCAAACAGGACAACCTGTTTGGACATTGTAGAGAAAGCTATTTGTGCCTTTTCCATTCTCCCTTCCTTCAAGTAAACACAAAATAAACCTGACCCCCACTCTTCTTCTTCCCTTACTCTAGATAGATTTTATTTGTTGTTGTTGTTGTTGTTTAGTAGCTAAGCCATCTCCAGCGCATGGGCTGGAGTCCCATAAGACTGGGACTGGACATGGGATGGGACTCCCATGAAGTCCCAGGAGTCCACCAGACTCCTCTGTTCATGGAATTTCTCAGGCAAAAATATTGGAGTGGATTGCCATTTCCTTCTCCGGGGGATCTTCCCGATCTTCTTTGGGGATCCAACCCAAGCCTCCTGTATTGGCAGGTGGATTCTTTACCACTGAGCCAACAGGGAAGCCCAGATTTTATTTACATGCATATAAATATAAATGCAATTTAATGCAGTCTAGCTCATAAAATATGCAATGGGATGTTGTAACCTAGAAAAGGTTATTTACCCCTCACTCCATGCAGTGTGAAGATTATGAAAAACAGAAGTTCCCCAGAGAGTTTTTGAGATGCTGGTTTGAATAATGATTACTGTTTACTTGTCTCAGCCATTCCAACATCCCCAAATCAAAACGCATTTCTTTCTTGTTCTTACAGGTTTGTTGGTGAATGACTGAAACAATACCAATAAAATTAACCCACCTCCTTTTGTGTTTGGGCTGGGTGGAGGGGAAGCAGAGCAGGGAGGCACTATATAGTCCAGAGAGTTGTATTAGTAGGACAGATTTTACAGCGCCTTTAAAGAAACTGGATTCATAGGAGCTTTGAATGTGAGGAATTGAGAATCCGAATATATAATCTTCCGTAGAATCACAGGTCAAAGCAGCATCATTTTGCCAGTAAAGTAAATCATCGTTTGGTCTCTGACAGTAATGTTTGCATAAATTCCTAGAAGTAAGCACAGTAGTCATATATACCCAGCTTGGATCAGAAGAGGTTGTCCTGTTTTAATGCAGTGAAATTTGCTTTCCTGAAGTAATAGATACATTCTCCAGCAACCTATTTATAACGTGTGACATCTTTTTTAAATTTCATATTAATCTCACACAAGCACACTATTAATTTGCATAGAATATCCTTCATATGAGTAATTCCAAGGTACATGCCATTGCAAATAATAGTTTACAAATTCTTTTTTTTAATACACTATTTGAAAAGTCATTGGGTACTCTGCAGAAAACTCTTACTATTTTTTATGCCCTCCTCCAAGAATTATCTCCAGTATTCTAAAATATTACACAATTTTAAAAGGAAAATTTGAAGAGAATCTTTTGAGGACTAATACTATTAAAATGGCAAAACAAATTTAATTATGCAAGCAATTCTTCTCTTTTACAAACCTGAAAGGAAAGCAAATTGATATTTGTGAAATTTCCTTTGTCTAATAAATAGCCTCACTTTACCGTAATGCCAATGACCTCGGTTTAATTAGGTGCAATTAATTTTGTGCAAGTGAAATTTGACATCTTGCTAGAGGCATAACTAGCTGTACTCTGTCTTATGAATTTTATTATTATCACCAGTGAGAATTCAATTGTCAGAGCTACTACAGAAAGATGGGAGATGGGGAGAAAAAGGCCACAGGGCTGGCATTTTATATTTAAAAATGGTTCCAGTGGACAGCCAAATGTTTAATTAAAAGAACTCCTAGAAATGATTTTTCATTGGCACATCATCTTTGACAAGTTATCATGTTTTTATTATTGCCATTTGCACTCCCTACAGACAGTGGTCCCTCCCATGTGCCTGGACACACACAGCTTATATGAGGACTGGATTCTTTGAGAGTTTATGTAAGCACTCGCTGCTACGAGAAAAAAGCCTCACTGACTACAAGTGAGCTCTGTCATCTGGAGGTTTAACACAATCCTTTGTTTGATTTTGTTATAAAGTTTTCTGTGCCCCTCAGATTATTCTCATTCAGATTGTTGTTGTTGTTCTTCAGTTACTAAGCCATGTCTGACCCTTTGCAACCTCTTGGACTGTAGCAAGCCACGCTCCTCTGTCTTTCACTATCTCCTGGAGTTTGCTCAGATTCATGTCCATTGAGTCGGTGATGCCATCCAACCACTTCATCCTCTGCCGCCCCCTTCTCCTCTTGCCTTCAATCTTTCCCAGAATCAGTCTTTTCCAGTGAGTTGGCTCTTCGAATCAGGTAGCCAAGATATTGGAGCTTCAGCTTCAGCAACAGTCCTCCCAGTGAATATTTGGGGTTGATTTCCTTTAGAATTGACTGGTTTGATCTCTCTTCTGTCCAAGGGACTCTCAAGAGTCTTCTGTAGCACCACAATTCGAAAGCATCAGTTCTTTAGCACTCAGCCTTCTTTATGATCCAACTCTCATATCCTGGACTACTGGAAAAACCATAGCTCAATCAAATTATCACATGCATTAAAAACCCATGCAAGATATTTCAGAAAATCACTGTCAGTTAAATGGTGACACATGCCTCCTTAACACATAGAATTTTATTTTTTTTTTATTAATCAGGGTAACAAGGGAGCAGGGGGAGCTTGTGCCATGTACATGTGGAATTTTAGTTTCCAAGAATCAAACGTGTGTCCCTTGCGGTGAAAGCTCAGAACCCTGACCACTGGATTTTCAGGGGATTCCAGAATATTTGTTTTATTGAAAAGCTCTTTCAGGTTTATTTGGATATACATTTTTGTCGCCTGTATCTTTCGTGCATACAAAAAAAATAAGAAAAGGGGAAATTGGTTAAGGTAGTCCTACACCCTTTTCACATTCACAATTCAGTTCTCCTTTAACCAATTTCCCTTGGAGTGGTCCATCTTTCCACACAGTGTCACCCCTTGTGCCATCAGGAGGTGCTGCATATCCCCTTCCAAGTCACGGACCCCCATTTTGCATGTTTCTGTCAGAAGGCATAGATAGCCAACTTCCAGAGCCCACCTCCTTCTCATCGGTCCTCACATGGTTTGTTGGCTGATGGGGCTGCTGCTCGGTAGAACAGTTATGCTGCCAGCTGTGTGGGTGACTGAGATTGTGAGACATATCCGGACTTTAAAAGATGGCCAAAGATGAATAACCATGTGTCACAGGATTAGCGCAATTCAGTAAATCTACTGCATTCTCCTAATGACTGAATGGAATCAGATGACCACAAGTTAAATCATGAAACAGAACGTCTCTGAGATAAAGCTTACTATGGGACCAAGCCTAAATGGTATCCCCAATGTTTTTTAAAACATAAACATGAAAAGTGGTGAAAGCAGTAATTCAATGTTCAAGAGAGTAAAATAATTTGCAGTTAAAATTTGCACCAAATCCCACCATACCCCTCAAAAACATCCACAGGCACTGCGTCTTCAATTGCCATATCTTTAACCTAACCTCACAGACCTTAGGGCTTCTCAGGTGGCTCAGTGGTAATGAATTCACCTGCCAAGCAGGAGATGAGGGTTCAATCCCTGGGTGGGGAAGATCCCCTGGAGAAGAAATGGCTAATCCACTGCAGTATTCTTGCCTGGGATAACTCATGGACGGAGGAGCCTTGTGGTCTATAGTCCATGGGGTTGAAAATTGTTGGTCATGACTAAGCAGCTAAACAGCAGCAGCAGCAGAGACCTTATCACAGGTCTGGAAGGAGTATGAGCTGAACTTCATCTCCAGCAGCTGCAAATCATCAGCAGGTCAGGCAGATACAAGTTGAAACTCCACCTGGGCTGAGCAGAATCAATAGGCAGGCTGGCTTTAAAAATACAGTGAGGGACTTCCCTGGCAGTCCCGTGGTTAAGACTCCATGCTTCGACTCCAGGGGATATTCCACTTCAGGAGATGTGAGTTTGATCCCTGGTCAGCGAACTAAGATCCCACATGCTGTGTGGCACAGCAAAAAAAAAAAAAAATTTTAAAGGCAAAGTTCAAAAAAAAGGAAAAATACAAACGATGAAATGTATATCCATTACTTTAGAGTCTGACATCTGTGCAGATGCAAAAAGGAGAAGGAGGATAAGGCTAGGCTGGGGAGGGATGACAACTGTTGAATCAAAGAGTCCATCCACAGAAATGTCCACTTGCAAGAAAATATGCTTCTCACTGCCCTCAAAGAGGATCTTCCAACACCCCCAGCCCAGCGCCCTGTCAGAAGCAAAAGCCAGCCTGACTCATGTGTGAGTCATGGGCCCTGCATGGATACCATCTGAGTCACACACACGGCAGTCCTCTTCAGCTGTCAAATATTTAATCCTACTCACCTTTCTCCAACAAACAAGCACTAATCAACTCGCCCATTTTCTCTCGTTTTCCTTTTTTAATTCCTGCTAAATGCCCACACATAGCAACTTAGAGGCACTCAAGAGAGAAAAGTTCAAAGTCAGCTGAATTTCTTCCGTCAAAAAATATCTAGGTGTATTTCCTGCCACTTTTTCTGTACCTATATCTCCACATTTTTATTTACAGAGTTGAAATCATACTGTACCTATTGTTTTAGAGTTTGTTTTTCTCTTTTTGACGAAACAATACATCAAGATCATTTGCCCATTTCATAACTGTTGATATATTTTTACCAGCTGCAATAATGGCCAATCATGTATTTCACCATAATATAATTAAATCTCTTATCATTAGACATTGAAGTTGTTTCCAGTTTTTTGTTTTGCTTTTATTTTTTCATCTTCTCTTTTATTCTTCCATTCATGAGTTTATTCTAGCCTTGTTGAAGTGCATGGCTTCTCACCACTCTCTCTTAGAATAAAATGCCGGCTTTGTGACCTTATACAGTTTAATCTGTGAGACTTGATTTTCTTATATGTAAAGTGGAGTTCATCATACTTGTTTTATGTGTATCTGAGGATTAGATATAATATTTATTTAGTGCCTACAACACAGTAGATGCTCAAAAGTGCTAACTTTGTATTTGAGAATGTAGATGGCTGAGAAGTCATTCGGCTTTAATTAAGATGAAAGTGTACCACATTTGGCACTTAGGAGAGATGGCTGTTTTATTCCATCATTATTGCAGTATCACAAGAGGTCTCATTCTGGTCTTCAATCCATGCAGAAAATATTTCTGGTAAAAATGCATCTTTTAACATTAAGACCCTATAATTCCAAATTTAATTACATGTAAGTGGTCATTAGTGAAGGGACTGGATCCTGATATGGAATTAGAACCAGCAGCTGTCTTAGGAATGCAGGTATTTATGGCTCCCTGAAGAATCAGGCTAGGCTCCAGAGGCTGGCACTTCACCAGAGAAAAGCTGGTGAGTGCTTGTCCACCCGTAGCCCCTTAAGTAGTGAGAAGATTCTATGGAGTTAGATGCCCATCAGCCTTCATGTGAACACATACAGATGGAAGGTCCAGAACTAACGAGCCTGAGAAAAGGGAGCAGACAAAAGGTCTGCCCGGAACTGGGAAAAGAAAACCCAGAGAGGGCCTTCCACACTCCCCCACCCTCAGAGCCACTTTCCTCTGCTTTTGCTGAGGAAGCCGGAAGCCTGAGTCCTGTAAGATGTGGCGTCAGGACAGGACATGAAGAAACATGATAGCCCCTGTCCCCCAGTCCTGTCTCTGGCACACAGTTTGAAACAACACTTAACTTCTCTGACACATAACTGCTGGAGGGTTGGCTTTCCATCCCTCTCTGCATTTGCTCACCCCGCCTCCAGTGGCCAGACGCCTTTCTTCTGCAGTTATCTCCCTGCTCATTTGCTCTTCTTGGTTAACACCTCAACTTGCTAATTAACGTTCAGGTTAAGTGAAAGTGTTTCTTTTCTCATATGTAGGATAAGGAGTGTCTAGTGTTTGTTTGGTTTTTACAGTTTTGTCCCAGTGCTTTATATATTCCACATTTCTGTTTGTATATTGTGATTTAATGATCCAAGCATTGGGTACCTATTCAAAGACCTGGTTTCTTCCTAGATCAACTATCTCCATGCATCCACTTAATACAGAGGGCGTGAATTATAAAATGCCTCCCAGGGCCAGGAAGAAGCTTGAAGGAATGAGGTGGGCCAGATAAAAGGCAATAGGTGGGACTGTAGGGAATTAGAAGGCATGTGTCCTGGCCTGAGGAGGTGTGGGGAAGGGAGGGATGGGGCAGTCTTAGGCTCAGCACTGGCTGACCAGTGCTGTGGGGTTTACAGAGCTGTTCTTGCCTGATGACCGAATGAATGAATGGTTAAACATCCCCTTTTTTTCTAATATACTTGTAAGCATCATTTATAGTACTTTTGTGTGTGTGATGTTATATGTTAAACCAGCAGTATTTGAACCTGTTGTATGAATATCACTCTTTTTAAAAAGTCAGCTTAACTCAGCCATTAAGGAGGAATGAAATGTTGTCGTTTGCAGCAACATGGATGAACTTGGAGGGCATTAGGTTCAGTGAAAATGTCAGACAGAGGAAGATGAATACTGTACGGTATCACTTATATGTGAAATCTTACCAAATACAGCAAACTAGTGAATATAACAAAAAAGAAGCAGACTCAGTTACAGAGAACAAACTAGTGGTTACCACACTGGGCACCTAGGAGAGATGGCTGTGGGGAGGGGAAAGAGGGAGAGGCATCAGAGGGGGAGGGGAGTAAGAAGTACAAACTATTAGGTGTAAAATAAGCTACAAGGGTATAGTGTACAACCGGAAATAGAGCCAATATTCTTATAATAACTCTAAGTGGAGCATAACCTTTGAAAATTGTGAATCACTATATTGTACACCTGTAACATATAATATTGTACAGCAACTATACTTCAGTTTTAAATTTTTTAAATTTTTAAAAGTTGAATGATCATCCCATGCATTACACAGTCTTTAGCAAAAGGAAGTTAACTCAGTCCCACTAAAGTAAAATAAGAAATAGTACACTTTCACAATAACAAACATTGGGAAACAGAAACTTTGCCTTTCCTTTTCTAAGTAGTAATTCTGTACATCTCATGGTAAATGTCAATATGAAACAGTCAGTAGGGCAAAGAAAAGTGAGGAGCAAGGGTTGGGAAATGGGAAAAGTGTTTCACAATTTATTAAGGAGAGTAGCACCTCATTTTTTACTGTTTTTTTTTGGGGGGGGGTCATGCTGCATGGCATGCAGAATTTTAGTTCCCAGTTTAGTTCAGTTCATTCGCTCAGTCCTGTCTGACTCTTTGCAAAACCAGGGACTGCAGAACACCAGGCTTCCCTGTCCATCACCAGCTCCCGGAGCTTGCTCAAACTCATGTCCATCGAGTCGGTGATGCCATCCAACCATCTCATCCTCTGTCATCCCCTTCTCCTCCCACCTTGAATCCTTCCCAGCATCAAGGTCTTTTCAAATGAATCAGTTCTTCGCATCAGGTGGCCAAAGTATTGAAGCTTCAGAATCAGTCCTTCCAGTGAATATTCAGGACTGATTTCCTTTAGAATGGACTGGTTGGATCTCCTTGCAGTCCAAGGGACTCTCAAGAGTCTTCTCCAACACCACAGTTCAAAAGCACCAAGTTCCCAGATCAGATCAAACCCGTGTGCCCTGCAGTGGAAGTTCTGAGTCTTAACCACTGGCCCTCCAGGGAAGTCCCTAGCAGCACTTCATTTTAACCCACCTCAGTGCACGCTATAGAGACACCATCATACACCCCCATGTATCTAGAACTTACCCAGACCTCAGGTGTTCCCACAGTCCTTCTTCATGACAAATTCTTAGAAAACTGAAATGTGTTTACAGCTATCCTTGGTTAATTACAGCTTACATTTTATATTCCATCTCTTTTGAAATTCTCATAAAACAGCAAATGTAGAAAGGCTTTATGTAGAAAGCCTTTGAATAATGTATCAGAGTTCCATTAAAATACATAAAGGTAATATATTTTAACAGCCCAGCCACAGACTAGTTGGGAATACTGAGTAATGAATAACAGCAGAGCCAGAGGCTCTCACAACCACACTGGTTTTGGACAGAGGGTGAGCAATGCATGTTTGAAATGCCTAGCCATTTTGAAGTTCCCTTTTACTCTGTTTCTCAAGGAAACCATACAATTGCCTTGAAATTATAAGCAACTGCAGGAGGTATTAATACATGGGCTTCCCTGGTGGCCTAGCCATAAAGAATCTGCATGCCAATCCAGGAGACTCAGGTTTGCTCCCTGGGTCAGAAAGATCCCCTGGAGAAGGGAATGACAACCTGCTCCAGTATTCTTGCTTGGGAAATCTTATGGACAGAGGAGCCTGGTGGGCTGCAGACAGTGGGGTCACAAAAGAGTCGGAAACGATTTAGCGGCTAAACAAAAAACAACAACAGGAGGTATATGTGCTTAAAATTATATTGCCATCACAAGCAAGACTTGATAAATCCACACCTGAGGTGAAGTGCAGTGCGGGGGAAAGGCCACTGGAGGTACAGCCTGTAGTCTCTTGCTTTGTAACTTTTCACCAGTTATCTGCTGCCACAGTAATAATATATAATAAAAACCCACCCACATCAGTGGCATCAGATGATAAGCATTGATTTCTACTGCTGGTCAGACCTGGGTTCACATGGGGCTTACTCCTGTGTCTAATCAGCTATGGGTTGGCAAGGTGCCTCTGCTGCTCTTCACTGAGCTCTCTCAGGTGCCTGGGGCCTCAGTTGGGACAGTTGGCAGTTGAGCTCTCTGCTGCACAGTCTGTCTTCTGCCAGCAGGCCGAGCTGGACCTGGGCAGTGGCAGCTTTCCCTGTGGGGGGAGACTCAGAACTCTAACGCCATCACTTCCTCTGCACTCTGTTGGCCATGGCAGATGAGGAGGGCAGCCCAGGGATCAGGAGATAGACTCTACCTCGGGATGGAGAGATAAGCCACAGTTATTACAGAGGGCCCAGACAGAGGGAAGAGAAGAATTGGGACAATTTAATAATCAGCAGTGGCCACAGGACTGGAAAAGGTCAGTTTTCATCCCAATCCCAAAGGAAGGCAAGGCCAAAGAATGCTCTAACTACCACACGATTGCACTCATCTCACACACTAGTAAAGTAATGCTCAAAATTCTCCAAGCCAGGCTTGAGCAATATGTGAACTGTGAACTTCCAGACATTCAAGCTTGTTTTAGAAAAGGCAGAGGAACCAGAGATCAAATTGCCAACATCCACTGGATCATTGAAAAAGCAAGAGAGTTCCATAAAAACATCTATTTCTGCTTTATTGATGATGCCAAAGCCTTTGGCTGTGTGGTTCACAACAAACTGTGGAAAATTCTTAAAAAGATGGGAATACCAGACCACCTGACCTGCCTCTTGAGAAACCTGTATGCAGGTCAGGAAGCAACAGTTAGAACTGGACATGGAACAACAGACTGGTTCCAAATAGGAAAAGGAGTACATCAAGGCTGTATATTGTCACCATGCTTATTTAACTTATATGCAGAGTCCATCATGAGAAATGCTGGGCTGGAAGAAACACAAGCTGGAATCAAGAGTGCTGGGAGAAATATCAATAACCTCAGATATGCAGATGACACCACCCTTATAGCAGAAAGTGAAGAAGAACTAAAGAGCCCCTTTTTTATTTGAGTTGACTGTGGGCCACATTTTCCCCTATCTTACCCTGGGACAATTAAGTTTTTGAACTGAAGAACAAGACTTTGTATTTTTCTCAAAGTTTTACCCTTGGTCATTCTTGGGACTCTGTAATCAACTAAGTCTTTTATAACTGCATTCCATAACTCCGGTTCATCTGCAAATTTGACCAGACTTTATTTTTGGGGGGTCCAAAATCACTGCAGATGGTGACTGCAGCCATGAAATCAAAAGACGCCTACTCCTTGGAAGGAAAGTTATGGCCAACCTGGATAGCATATTGAAAAGCAGAGATATTACTTTGCCAACAAAGGTTCGTCTAGTCGGGGCTATGGTTTTTCCAGTAGTCATGTATGGATGTAAGAGTTGGACAGTGAAAAAGGCTGAGTGCCGAAGAATTGATGCTTTTGAACTGTGGTGTTGGAGAAGACTCTTGCGAGTCCCTTGGACTGCAAGGAGATCCAACAAGTCCATCCTAAAGAGTCCTGGGTGTTCATTGGAAGGTCTGCTGTTGAAGCCGAAACTCCAGTACTTTGGCCACCTCATGCGAAGAGTTGACTCACTGGAAAAGACCCTGATGCTGGGAAAGATTGAGGGCAAGAGGAGAAGGGGAAGACAGAGGATGAGATGGCTGGATGGCATCACCGATTCGATGGACATGGGTTTCGGTGCACTCTGGGAATTGGTGATGGACAGATAGGCCTTGCGTGCCTCAGTTCATGGGGTCGCAAAGAGTTGGACACAACTGAGTGACTGAACTGACTGATACTGATACTTTCTCTGGGCTGGATGAAGCAAAAGTTGGAATCAACATTACTGGGAGAAACATCAATAACTTCAGATATGCAGATGACACCACCCTTATGGCAGAAAGCGAAGAACTGAAGAGCCTCTTGATGAAAGAGGACAGTGAAGAAGTTGGCTTAAAGCTCAACATTCAGAGAACTAAGATCATGGCATCTGGTCCTATCACTTCATGGGAAATATATGGGGAAACAGTGGAAACAGTGAAAAGCTATTTTGGGGGGCTCTAAAATCACTGCAGATGGTGACTGCAGCCATGAAATTAAAAGACGCTTACTCCTTCAAAGAAAAGCTGTGACCAACCTAGACAGCATACTAACAAACAGAGACATTACTTTGCCAGCAAAGGTCTGTCTAGTCAAGGCTATGGTTTTTCCAGTAGTCATGTATTGAGGTCAGAGTTGGCCTATAAAGAAAGCTGAGCCCCGAAGAATTGGTGCTTTTGTGCTGTGGCGTTGGAGAAGACTCTTGAGAGTCCCTTGGACTGCAAGGAGATCCAACCAGTCCATCCTCAAGGAGATCAGTGCTGAGTGTTCATTGGAAGGACTGATGTTGAAGCTGAAACTGCAATACTTTGGCCACCTTATGCGAAGAGCTGACTCATTGGAAAAGCCCCTGATGCTGGGAAAGATTGAGGGCAAGAGGAGAAGGGGACATCAGAGGATGAGATGATTGGATGGCATCACGGATTCAATGGACATGAGTTTTCATAAACTCCGGGAGTGGCTGATGGACAGGGAGGCCTGGTGTGCTGCAGCTCATGGGGTCGCAAAGAGTCGGACACGACTGAGCGACTGAACTGAACTAAACTAATCAGGCTGTCACAGATCGGGGGCAAGTTATCTGAGTTCTTTAAGTACCCCCTGCCTTGCCCATTCCAACCCACTGCAGTATTCTTGCCTGGAAGATCTCATGGACAGAGGAGCCTGGCCGCTCCATAGGGTAGCAAAGAGTCAGACACAAGTGGGCAATTGAGCACGCCTTGCCTGTAATCCACAGATGGTTGTTCAACCCAGGGGAAGAAAGTAGTGAACATCCTTTTAAACTCACATCCAGTGCAACTGTCCAAGTCAAGTTAACCAAGGTGTGGTGTAGGGTATAGAATCAAAGAATCTTAAACATTTCTGTGTGAATGCCGGCCGTTTCAGCTGGTGCTGGGAGATTCCTGTTTCTAAGATCGAGAAACATCAAATTAGTTCTGGGTTTTGGAGCTGGCCATCACACCAGGCCACTCTCAGTCATCAAAACCCAAGGCCAGGACAAAGGCTGGGTTTCCAATGCTTCTGCCCCTAGTAGAAGTCACAGCAAACTTTAGGACCAGCCGTCACTTCTCCCAGGGAGTAAACGGGTCTTTTCCTTGTATTGTGAAGGAAAAAAAAAAAAAAGTGTTATCTTTCTACCAAATGTTATCACCAGGTAGCTAGGTTTCTTAGGAGGTAAGATCTTTCCCACTCCATCATTCTTTCAGTTCCTTGTATTTTTTCGTAATGTGCCTGGTGATGGTAGTGAGAAATCAGTGCAAACATTTTCTAAGTAACAGTTTGCTGCTGCTTAGTCACTTCAGTCATGTCCAAGTCTTTGTGACCCCATGGACTGTAGCCCTCCAGGCTCCTCTGTCCATGGAGTTCTCCAGGCAAGAATGCTGGAGTGGGTTTCCATGCCCTCCTCCAGGGGGTCTTCCTGACCCAGGGATTGAAGCAAAATCTCCTGCATTGCAGGGGGATTCTTTGCCACTTAGCCACCTGGGAAGCCCTGTATACGTAAATGCAATGCTGTGCTTCGTCACTCAGTCGTGTTTGACTCTTTGCAGCCCCATGGACTATAGCCCGCCAGGCTCCTCTGACCATAGAGAGTCTCCAGGCCAGAATACTGGACTGGGTTGCCATGCCCTCCTCCAAGGGATCTTCCCGAACCAGGGATAGAACCTGAGTCTCCTGAATTACAGGCAAATTCTTTACCATTGAGCCACCCAGGAAGCCCCAAGTAACAGTTTCCCTCACTGTGAATGCCAAGAGGACACTGAGGCTTAACAGCCTCTCGACTAAATGCCTTCCCAATTCTGGGAGACAGGAACAGTCACTCAAAAAGCCACATGAACTCACAGAGACATCCAGAAGACACACTTCGTCCTTTTGTCTCTGCATTTCTGAGCCTTCTTCATCTAGGACAGCCCTTTTTCAGACGCTTGGCTCCCTGTCAGTAACCCTGGGCAACAGTATGGTTGTTCGTGGCATAAGGAGAAGCGGTTCCTGGGGTGACCAGGACACAGACCTTCCAGAAATCAAATCCAAGGCAAGACACATGTCAAGCAGCCTTTTGCACGTAGCAGTCTGCCAAGCGCCACTCCAAACATCAAGTAACCTCGAATTGGATGCTTTCAATTATACACTAATTAACAAGAAGAGGACGGTGTTTTGTTTTCACCTCAGACTGTGCTGGAGAGATCCAAGCAAATTAGCCCCCCAGCTGCTGGAATTTCCCAAGACTGTGTAGCCTTGTTGTGAGCGAGGCCCCGCAGCAGTGGGAAGGACAGAGGCCTGGGCTCCAGGGGGCCAGAGGAAGAGCCTCAGGGCGGCCATGCCTCCCCAGAGTGGGAAGGGGCCCCTGCACAGAGACCCTCAGCAGCACCAGGGGACCCCACTCACCCTACAGCTTGGCCACTGCATGGGAGCTGTGGTCGAGTCTTCCTAAAAGCCGCCTTCATCTTAAACCTGCTTAAAGGCTAAAGGCAAACAAATCCTCCTTGAAACCTGAGTCTGTTTTAAGATGTCTTTACTAAAATCCCCGCTGAACTATTAGCTGCTGTGTCATATAATTTCCTTTTCCTGAGAGTAACATTCTTGGTGATTACCGCTACAAGGAATTATAAGGCTCGCCCTGTAAGAAGGTCTGTGCAGTTTCCCACGGTGATAATGTGTTACTAAGGCGATTTTCTGAATTTCTACCTGAGGTGTGTTTTTCATTTTGCTCCAACTACTAAAGCCTTCCCTTTTTTTTTGACTTTCCTGAGTTAGAAACGCTGTGTGGGATGGTTGATTTAGGTCTAAAGTCCTTAGCACAAAGGTGAGTTTGGGGGCAAAACATCAGAATTTATGATCAAACTTTCTTCAGAATGAAATATATTTCTTTGGATGTTTTAAACTTTATTTTGCAATAGTATTGTCGGTAATTTTGTGTGTTTATAATCTATGTAGTATCATCTTCTCTTCAAGACTTTATTTGATAAGTAGGAAATACTATATAATTCTAGATTCAAATTAGATTTAATTTGAAATGCCTTTATTTTAAAATATGACTTTAAAATATGTCTGTTTTTAATTTGCACTTTTATTTCCACTGTTGTCCAATCCATGGATCTTGAGTTTTATTGTCAAAAATGGTTGACTTTTTAATTTTTTACCAACTGCAAACAATGAATTTTAGAGCTTAATTTATATGAGATCAAAGGGCAACCTGGACATATTATATTACTCCAGAAAAAAAAAAAATTCTTTTGGAAGAAAATTGAAAGGAGACAAGTTCCATCTCAATAAATGTTCAAGCTGCCTAACAGTTCAAGTCAGCTCGGGATGCTCTCAGAGAGTCAGCTGTGCATCAGGTATTGCCGTGACAGGCCAGGTGTTCAAGTACGTGACTTCAGGGGTCTCTTTACAAAGTCGCATCACCTTTAAAATGCTGTGTTCCTTTGTGTAGGCTCTCAGAAAGTAGCTGCTGCTGCTAAATCACTTCAGTCGTGTCCGACTCTGTGCGACCCCGTAGACAGCAGCCCACCAGGCTCCTCTGTCCCTGGGATTCTCCAGGCAAGAACACTGGAGTGGGTTGCCATTTCCTTCTCCATCAGAAAGTAGAGAAGAGGATAATGAACGCTTACAAAGCACCTGTCCTATGCCAGCTCTGAGCTAAATCCTCTCATCTTCCTTTGTTGTTCTGTCACTCAGTTCATTTCAGTCACTCAGTCGTGTCCAACTCTTTGCGACCCATGGACTGCAGCACCGCCTCCCCAGAGTTTACTCAAACTCATGTCCATTGAGTCAGTGATGCCATCCAACCGTCTCATCTTCTGTCATCCCCCTCTCCTCCCACCTTCAATCTTTCTGTGGCTCAGTCACGTCCAACCCTCTGTGACCCCATGGACTGCAGCACGCCGGAATTCCCTGTGTTTCACTGTCTCTTGGAGTTTATTCATTAAGTCCATTGAATCCTTTGAGTCCACCAAAGCATGTCCATTTGAGTCGGTGATGCCATCCAACCATCTCGTCCTCTGTTGTCCCCTTCTCCTCTTGCCTTCAATCTTTCCCAGCATCACGGTCTTTTCCAGTGAGTCAGCCCTTTGCATCAGGTGGCCAAAGTATTGGAGCTTCCTTCTTACAAAGTACTGAATTATACACCCTGTTTTACAGATGAAGATACAGATTGAGTATTGTGCTTAGGGAATGAAGTGAGAATTCAAACCTAAGTCCTGCTGATTCCAAGCACCCTTGGCTCATCAGGAAGAACCTGGGCCTGACTCCGCTTGCCTGCACAGGAGGGTGGGGATCAACAAAATTGGACCTACTGATCGAAAGGCTGCGGTTCCTTCCTGGGGAAATAAGTTGGGACTCTAAGTAATCACAGAAGTTAACAACAGGTGGCAGTACATACTCGTAACAGTGGTGCCTGTGTTAAATCAGTACTTTTTCTGACTTCTGTATTGTTTTCAATCAAACAAGTGCTTTCAGTGAGTCATCTGAGCATTTTGTACAGAGCATCCCTACCCACTGGAATTTTTAAAAAATGCAAATGTCAGCTATCAGACTAGTTGATCTTTGCATCTCACTGTGACAGTAATGCCAGAGCAAATTCAGCATCCACTGTTCTAAACCTGGCTTACACAACCCTCCTTAGGGCCCCTTGCTGCTTAAGGAGTTCCCTTATGCTTTTTCTTTCTCAAAGCTTACATACAGACTGGAGATACTAGGGATGCTAAGAAAGTGCTTCTTGAAAAACTCTTTGTTGTCAAACAGTCATGAAACGTGTTTGCCTTCAAATGAGCGTTAGAACACAGAGTTGGATCCTCAGCCTGGCTGTATGTGTGGCAGATACACAGCCTGGTGGTCCTTTGTGACCACATGTCCAGAAACATCCCTCCTGAAGCTTTCCGGATTCACCACAAACATAATGAACTCCCAAGACATGTCTCCCTCTGAGGCTCAGTGCACCAGGCGGTCTGCAGAGCCTTGCTGTGTTCCAGCGTTGTGCCTTTATAACTAGGTTGGAGGTGTCCTTAAGTTTCTCTAGGGTGAACCTCTGGTGTGTGGGTTTTTTTTTTTTTTGATGACATAAATGAGCTCCCTCAGTTGGCCTCAAATAAAATTTTCCTAACGCTGAATCAGCTCTGGCATTATTGTCACAATGAGAGATGCAAAGATCAACTCGTCTGATGGCTGACCTTTTTCTATTTGAGGGGGAAAAAAGGAGTCTTTTTTTTCTGAGATCTCTGGCCCCGGGATGCTGGCTTTAATGAGCATCTTTGGATTGTCCCCGTGGGGCAGGACATTGGATGACACCAGGCAGCTCTGTTTGGCTGAGGATCCATTCATCCTCATCGACAAAAACGTAAACTCAATATCTCAACACATTTTTATCGTGTACCAACTATGTGTTTGGTATTGTGCCGGGCACTATTATGTGGCTAGAAATTAGTTTTCAAGCAACATGAATTTCTGTGTGGAAAAAAGCTACTACAATCAGAGTTAAAAGTTATCACCTTACTGTTTATCAACCTATCTTTCTTATTCTCTAGTATAAGTTATCATTTATGAATTGGGCATAATATTGATCACTTACTGCTCCCTGTGAAGAACACATTAAACTACTTTCTGTAGCAAAACCAGACCTTTTTTTGGATGCTGCCGGATAACAAATAGCTGAGTGGAATTAGTGTTCTGTTTGCTTCTGCCCAGCCTGCAGAGTGGGATGAACCTGCAGATTTGCTTTGTCAATGACAGCGGCAGTGATAAGGATAGCGATGCTGATGACAGCAAGACCGAAACCAGCCTGGACACCCCCTTGTCTCCCATGGTGAGTCTCCGAGCTGCCACTGAGGTTCAGAGTGTGCTTTCCTGGTCACTTAGCTTCTTTTCTGTTGTTGATCAGGAACAAACATCGCAGAGATTTAAAAAGAGATGTCTCATAACATTTCTTAACACGTGAAGTGTGAAAGTCACTCAGTCGTATCTGATTCTTTTCCACCCCATGGACTGTAGCCCACTAGGCTCCTCTGTCCATGGGATTCTCCAGGAGAGAATACAGGAGTGGGTGGCCATTCCCTTCTCCGGGAGTCCTTCCTGTCTTCTGCTCTGCAGGAGATTCTTTATTGCCTGAGCCCCCGGGGCAGCCCTTCTTAACGTGACATGCTGCTAAACTTTGAGTGATTGAAAACTTAAAACTGTGATCTGAGGATACATAAGTTCTGTTAAAGTAAAAATATTCTTTCATATTAAATTAATATGAAAATATTAATGTGAAATCAATTAATATTAAAATTAATCTAGTATTAAAAATATTCTTTCATATTGATTAAGTTAATATTCTTTCATAGTAAATCATCAGGGAAATCACATAGGCCCTAAAAATTATAAAAGAAAATATGCTATAAAAAAACAATGAAATGGTGCCATTTGCAGAGACATGGATGGACCTAGAGACTGTCATAAGACTGAAGTAGTCAGAAAGAGAAAAACAAATATCATATATTATTAACGCATATATGTGAAATCTAGAAAGACAGTTTAGGTGATCTTATTGCAACACAGACGTAGAGAACATCTGGAGGGGAAAGGAGAAAGGGAGAGTGATGAATCGGGATATTGGGATTGATATATATACACTACTAGGTGTAAAATAGATGGCTAATGAGAACCTACTGTAGAGCACAATGAACTCTACTCAGTGCTCTGTGGTGACCTAAGTGGAAAGGGAATCCAGACAAGAGGGGATATATGTAAACATATAGCTGATTCACTTTGCTATAGAGCAGAAACTAACGCAATATTGCAAAGCAACTATATGCCAATAAAAATTAATTTAAAATAAAGAATTGCATGCAGTAAATAAAAAAATAGAAAATGTGCTATATACCATCCCTTCCCATTAGTCTTAGAAATATGAGCATAGACTAGCTGTGGACACATTTTAAAAGATGGGTGATGGGGTCCTGGCAGGGGGTGGAGGGCTAGCACTTAAAAGATACCGCTCAGAAAAACCAGCAAGATAATGTGGGTTAAGCATGGTTTCCCTGGTGGCCCAGTGGTAAAGAGTCCACTTGCCAAGTTGGAGACAAAGGTCAGATGTCTGGGTCGGGAAGATCCCCTGGAGAAGGAAATGACAACCCACTCCAGTATTCTTGCCCATGGATGGAGAAGACTGGCAGGCTACTGCCCATGGTGTTGCAATGAGTGGGACTCGGCTTAGCAACTAAACAACACTTTTCCTTGCACACATATACAAAAGATGGCTTGATGATCCTGAGTGCTTGTTCCTGAATTTCTTTCCTCTCTGGGAGGTCTAGCACCTTTCTTATCGAAGACCAACTAACAAGAAACTGTGTTAGTTGTTGAGTACAGTGCCACGTGAGAACTTCTTTGGATAGCTGAGATCCTGTCCACTCAGGGAGTAACACACCACCTTAGCTCTGGGTGAAATATTTTGCTGTAGTCTGTTCACTTCAAGAAAGGTTTGAGAGTAAGAATCGAAGAAAAGTCTCAAGTTTGTTATAAATATATATTCTCCCTATTATTAATTATGTTACTTTTTATGCTAAAATCAGCCTTTTATTGATACTGAGGAGATAAACTACCTTTGAAAATGTTACTTGCTAAAAAAGAGGAGTATATATATTGATATATACTATAACTGATTCACTTTGCTGTACAGCCAAAACTAACACAACATTGTAAAGGAACTATATGCCAATAAAAATTAATTAAAAAGTTAAAGAAGAATTATATTGAAACAATTATTAAATATAAAGTAGCAAATAAATAAATGCAAAAGATAATATGCAAGGAACTTAGAACAATGCTAGCACATTGTTTCCATTAAATGCTGTGTGCTAAGTCGTTTCGGTCATGTCTGACTTTTTTCAACCCCCTGGACTGTAGCTTCCCAGGCTCTGTCCATAGGATTCTCCAGGCAACAGTACTGGAGTGGGTTGCCATGCTTTCCTCCAGGGGAATTTCCTGACCCATTAAATGCTAACGGTAAATAAATAATCATTCAATAAAAGTTATTTGTGATTGGTACAGATCAAATCAAGAGTTGAGTTGTGTTGATGGAGGGGACTCTTGGCCACTCTGAGAGAGGGCTCAGGGAAGTAGTCCATCTCCAAAGGTGGTACCCAGCACACAAAGCTTAAGGTGCTGCTTTTTTTCCCTTCACAGAGCAAACAGAGTTCTTCCTATTCAGATAGAGACACTACTGAAGAAGAATCCGAATCCCTGGATGACATGGATTTCCTCACAAGGCAAAAGAAATTGCAAGCTGAAGCCAAAATGGCCCTTGCCATGGCCAAACCAATGGCCAAAATGCAAGTAGAAGTGGAAAAACAGAACAGGAAAAAGTCTCCCGTCGCTGATCTCGTAAGCAGCAAGCGCTGAAACGCAACTGACTGGGGGCTTACGTGTGGTGGTTGGCTGGCAAGTGGTGGCTGCAAATGGTTGAGGCTGTCTCAGTCTTTTCCCAGAGTTATGCAAACTTGGGTTTCTAGAAGGCACTGTGTAAAACGTCATTGAGAAATATTTAAATCTGTTTCTTTTTCCTTCCTACTGTATCACAGAAGGATGCATAAGCTACACATTTCACAAACATAGACTTTGCTCCCCATTCATATCTACTCTGTGTCTCCGAGGCAGTATTAGCTCTTGTGAGAATATTTCAATTCCTTTAAAGCGGTCTCAGTTTAAGAACCCATCGCTGTGGCAAACTCACTATTGCTTTAACTCTTTGTTCCTACCGTTCAGTGAAGACTGTATGATAGAGTGGATAAAGGCCCTGGCCTTTGGAGCTTAAGACAAGCCCTGCCATTGATCTCCTGTGGGGCTCTGGGCAAGTCTCAGTTTTCTCATCTGTAAAATGGGGATAATAATAACACCTGTGTCAGAGCATGATTGTGAGATTTCAGTGGAAAAAGTGTTCAAAGCACTTGGTACAGTGCTTGTGGCATGCTATAAATCAATAAATAGTGGAGCTTAGTAATTTAATCTATGTAACTGATGCTGCTTGAGCTCCCTGCTAATTCATTTGTGGATCTAATTATTGACTCTCAGTTATGGACCAGTCCAAAAGCTTTCGATTTGAGTAATGTCCCATTATGATGCTGATAACACGTGAGCATGCGTGGTGTGTGAAGGGAGGGCCTTGCATTGGAAAAGTCAGACAGGGAGAGCTTCTAAGTGAGGACCCTGAAGTGGGTGAATGAAGGTGGGTCTTTTAGGAGAAAAGGGGGTCCTGTATTCAGTGTGCTTGCTGCTCTGCTCTCATCTCTGTTTCTTCCCTTTGTGTCTGCAGCTGCCACACATGCCTCATATAAGTGAATGCTTGATGAAAAGAAGTTTAAAGCCCACTGACCTGAGAGACATGACCATTGGGCAGCTACAAGTGATAGTCAATGATCTGCATTCCCAAATAGAAAGTAAGTGTAAGATACTCTGGAAAATGGGATATGAAGTGGTAAACATCACGAGATATCACATTTCCTTGGGGTCCTCCTGTGTCCTTGCAAGGAAAGGAAGAGAATCAACGCTCTCTTTTTTCTTTTGTTTTCTCACTAGAAAATGTTGAGAAACTTTAAGACTTTTTCAAGATTCACAGAGATTAAGGGTCCTTTTTATTCATCTGAAATCCCACAGTGGCTGGCATATAGTTGGGTTGCCACACCTGTTTGTAGAATACAATTTAGTAGTTCCAGGTTTTTATTCTATTTATATATATTTGTATATGTAATATATGTATACAATTATGTGCCCAGCTTTATTTGTATATACATTAATTTTAGCTCATCAGATCCAATACAGCTTATGTTGCGGGACTTCAGGTGGCAAAAGTGTATAGGACTGATAAGTGAAAATTTTAGGTTGAGAAGGAGTGGGCCTTTTATCCCAGAATAAAGAAGGACCTCTACCAGAAGTGTGCAGGGAGTTGTGGTGAGTGAATGGCATTCACTCAACTGGTTGTGCAGAGACGGGCACAGTATGCTGGGCCAGTAATAGAGAGAGCTCA
The DNA here is from genome assembly GCA_007570785.1 of Antilocapra americana. Lineage (NCBI taxonomy): Eukaryota > Metazoa > Chordata > Mammalia > Artiodactyla > Antilocapridae > Antilocapra > Antilocapra americana. The sequence continues at coordinate 5,823,954 of ML664159.1, forward strand.
ATCACTGGGGCATCTTGCTGAGTCCAGATGAACTCGCGAGCCCTCCAGCCTTGAAACATATGAGTCCATGAAGTCCATGGCTGACAGATTAAAACCACCTAAGAGACATGCTAACCCAATGCAAACCAACTATAAAAAAGCATTTGGGAACCAAGTGGGGAAATTCGAACACTGACTAAATGTTTTATTAAAGATGTATTGACTTATTCAGGTACAATAAAGGCATTATGGTTATGTTAATTTTAAAAAAAAAAATGAGTCCTGTCTTTAGAGATGCATACTGAAGCATTTATGTATGAAACAGTAGGATGTCTGAAATTCACTTTAAAATGACCTCACTGGAGTAGGGGAGAAAGGTCAGTTATGACTGGCAAGGAGTTGATTATTTTTGAAGCTGATTGGATGCATAGGGCAAGGGGATTTGTTAAACAAGTCTCTTTGCTTTTGTATCACTTTGAAAATGTCCATAGTAAAAAATTTTAAACTTCATATAGAAAAGACATTCCTATGCGCTATGCCAGTATAGAAAGCTGCCCTAAGAACTCACTAGAAAAAAATAAAATGCACAGTGACAATTTAATACCTTCAGTATTTTGGGGAGGTGGGGCAACCATACCAGGCAGCGTGAGGGAATCTTAGTTCCCCAACAAGGGGTCAAACTCACACCCACAGCAGTGCAAGCATGGAGTCTTAACCTCTTAACCCAATACCTTCCTTCAGTAGTTCTTTCCCAAAAGAAAGGATTTACATTTTAATTAGGAAACCATAAATTCATAGGATTTTTTTTAAGTTCTACTACATTTTAATTTTCGTTGAGAATAAATTACTAGGGGTATTTTTCTTTCAAGGATGTAAAAAGCTTTCTGATCTCTTACCACCAAAACATCTTCCTTAGACTTTTAAATAATAACTTTGCCAGCTAGTCCTTTTCAGGAACAGAGGAAGTTTTAGATTTCTTTGTATGATTCTTTTTTCTCCTTTTTAAAATTGAAAACAAATCTGAACTAAAGGCAGGTAAGTGCGTCATGTCACGTCTGAATCTTTGAAAGTGTTTCCAGGGAGCACCTTGCCGAGTACCCTCTTCCTTTCTTTGTTGCTGGGCCTAGAGCTCTTGCCAAATGAATGCCCTCCCCATGTGTCCGCGTGTTCAGACCTAGAAGCTTTTGTTCTTAGCCAATATGAGGAGGGAAAGCAAGAAGCAGCCTGGGGCTTGTTATATTTTCCAATGGCAGAAGGCAGATTAACCCAGTGCACAGATTTCAGGAAGACTAGCCATGTTTCCATCTATTTTATCCCCAATATAAATCCTAAGGAGTCTTTTCCTCAGCACCTGTTGTCTGGAGACCTCAGGGAATATTTCTTCAGGTCTTTCATGTCTCATTCTCCCATATCATTAGATATTACTCTTCCTTTGAACAGCCTGCATATTGGGCTGCTCCTCCTCGTGGCCCCAGGTAACCTTTGAGCATCCTCGAGCCCCTCCCTCTCCAGCTGGGCATCTAATGTGGTGCCTGTCATGTGCGGCGGCCCCCCCAGTTCTCAGTGTGGCTGGAGCCCCCTGAAGATGAACAGTGGAAAACACAACATGCCCCAGACTTTTACACTCACGTATCTTCAAAATAAAATCCCGCTTCTTCTAACGAGCTACTTTCCTAACAGCTAACTGCTTCTTTTCCCACTTTAATGTGACTGTAATTGGATTTACTTCATACTCCTTTTCTTTCAACACTGCTATGAGCAGGCAAACTAGTGCTCTCAAATGGGTGACTTCTCCTGAGCTTCTGAGAAGCTAATGAGAACCCTGACATTTCAGCAAAAATATTTTCCTGCTGTGTTTAGCTGTTTGTATATATGTGTGTGTCTATATGGTACACATACAATGGTCCATACATAGTTTCACATCCTGACTTTATCTATTTCTAATGCTCTCTTTCCTTTGCCCCAGGCTTGAATGAAGAGCTGGTCCAGCTGCTCCTTATCCGAGATGAGCTGCACACAGAGCAGGATGCCATGCTGGTGGACATCGAGGACTTGACCAGGTCAGTGGGGCCTCACCCTTCCCAAAGAAGGAAAGAAGCCCGGGATGATCGGAAGCTTAAGAATTAAGAGAGGAGTGAGGTGGCGCTAGTGGTAAAGAACCTGTCTGCCAACACGGGAGATGAGGGTTTGATCCCTGGGTCAGGAAGATCCTAGAGAAGGACATGGCAACCCACTCCAGTATTCTTGTCTGGAGAATCCCGTGGGCAGAGGAGCCTGGGATTCCAGGAGCCCCTGGAGTCCATGGGGTTGCAAAGAGTCGGACATGACTAAAGGACTGACACACACATGGAGCTGTCGAGAATTTCTTCCTTTACTTTCATGAGTAACTCGCCTAATCTCTGCTGGTGTCAGCTGTTGAGATAGAGGGAAGCAGTCCGTGGGATCTCAAAGAGCTGGACATGATTGAGTGACTGAGCATGCATGCAAGTGGCCAGAACTGCTCCCACCCTAAAGCTTTGCTTCCTCACAGTCATCCTTCCCTCGTGATGGATTGTGATTGCATTGGAACACCCCCACCTAAACCTGGTCAGCAGTTCTGGCCTAAGAACTCTATCCCGAAGGATCAGCCCCTGGGGAGTTGTCCCTGAGCCCCTCCATGCCGGCATGTTTCCAGCACATGGTGGGTGCCCCCAGTGGCACTTGCTGTCATCTGACCCAGCTCCTGATGACATCTGCCATGCCCAGAAGGCAAGGACCCTGGCATCTCGCCACAGCACCAGTGCCACCAGATTGCTCTCACCACGGGAAGACTCCAAGACTTGGGTTCCTAGCTGGGCCTGGCTCCAGGTCCCCTCTCTGTAAAGAGGTGAAGAATGCCTCCTTCCCTGGGGAATAGGCAAACTAGACTAATGCTGGTCAAGATCTTGCATTTCTTTGTCATTTTCTTTGTGGAAACGTCTCTCACAATAAGTATGTGAAGTGCATGAAAAGACTGTGAGCATTCCTACGGTCTTACGACACCTTTTCTTACTCAGTTTATAGGAAGTCTTTAAACCACAAGGCAACAATTACTATTAATCCCAGAAATGGTATTCAGAGAGTAGAGGCTCCTGAAGAAAGAAAGAAAACTGCTTGTCACCATAACATAAGGAATTAACCATGTGATCCAGAACCATCCAAGGGAAGCTTGACAACATATGTAGTGACAGTGCTCTCAGACTCACCACAGGGACCTCTTCTCTGTGTGAAACACTGGGTAAAATATTTTCCCAAATGCAGTGTTATAAAAATAGCTCAGGTAGCAAAACAAAGGCTGCAGAACTATGTTAGGTTTGTTTTTAAAGACCTATGGGCAGCACTCTGTTTTGTATGCTTTGGATATTATTGCCGTTGCTCCTAACAAAAACAAACAAACAAAAAACCAGAAGATCTTCCCATACCTTCTTAGCATGTTTGCCTGCATCTGAAAGATGGTAACACTCAAATATTGTTACTGCCCCCTACAGATATATTCAGGCACTGCACCAACAATTGTAAGACCCCTCCCTTTTGTTAGGCTAAGAACTTTGTATATAGGGGCTAAGATTATGGGAAATCAGGGGCTTCCCTTGTGGCTCACTGGTAAAGAAATTGCCTGCCAATTCAGGAGACAGGGGTTCAATCCCTAGTCCAGCAGCCTCGGAGTAACTAAGCCCCTGAGCCATAACTGTTGAGCCTCTGCTCTAGAGCCAGCAAGCCACAATTACCACAGCCCAGTGCCCTAGAGCCCATGCTCACCAATAAGAGAAGCCACCATGATGAGAAGCCTGCACAGCGCAACTAAAGAGTAACCCCTGCTCCCCACAACTAGAGAAAAGCACAGGCAGTAACAAAAGACCCAGCACAGCTAATAAATAAATAAAATTATTTTTTTAAAAAAAAGATTATGGGAAATCAATAGTGAGCTATACAAGGACACGCATGACATTACATGAAAAATATGTAAACTCTTTCATCAATTCTGTGACTTGCCAGTGGTAACAGAGGACAGTTTCTCTGTCCCTCGGAGCAGTGCTGGCACTCCTTGGTGCAAAGAAAACATTCAGAGGCCCCTCCCTTTCCTCAGAATGTTCAGCTGTTACTTAAGTCTGCAGTGTACTGTGTTTATACTGCAGATGGTATGATCGTGGGAGACAGGGAGGGCAGAACCAGGGGGTTTAGGGGACAGGAGTCATTTATTTAAAGGAGTTGGAGGAACCCTTGAAACAAGAGCAGGTGGGGAGTAGTTTCTATGTCCATCTCTGGCTGCAGAAATATGATTTTGCTCATGGCGGGGAATCTAAATATACTTCAACTTCCCCAAAGGTGACCATGCCAGAATGTTGCAGTCAGATCCCAGAGGCTGAGAGCGTGGCTACCAGGAAGCCCTGCTCACCTGCTCCCTTTACCTGCCCAGCTCCTACCATTCAGGTGTCAGTTCAGGTCCATGGTTCTCAATTTCGGTTGCACATTGGAATCAATCACCTGGGGAGCTTTTAAAATGTTGATGCCTGGGTCTCACTCCCAGAGGTTCTGATTTAACTATTCTGTGAGACAGGGACTTCTGTGCACTATCATTTTTTTTTTTTTAAACTTTCCTGATGACCCCAATACACAGCCTAATTTGAAAACCATGGGTTTAGGTACTTCTTTGGAGTAGTGCTCCCTGAACCCCAGGACTGACCTAGGACCCTCTTTGTGCTTCTGGCAGCACGGCATTCCTCCCAAGTGGGACCTGATCATATTGTGTTATATTTGTTTGCTGTCTCTCCCAACCTGGCTGTGTTGTTGTTCAGTTGCTGTGTCATGTCCAGCTCTTTGCAACTCCATAGACTGCAGTACACCAGGCTTCCCTGACCTCTGCTGTCTCCCAGAGCTTGCTCAAACTTATGTCCTGTGACTCCGTGATGCCATCCAACCATCTCATCCTCTGTCGCCCTCTTGTCCTCCTGCCTTCAGTCTTTCCCAGCATCAGGGTCTTTTCCAATGAGTTGGTTCTTCACATCAGGTGGCCAAAGTATTAGATCTTCAGCTTCAGACACAATGCTTATTTTCGTTCATTTCAGAGTCCTCAGAGCCTAAGACAGGGGCTGCCACGCACATAGTAAATCCTCAAAAGTGATTGTTGATATAAAAGAGTTCTTATGGAGCTTGAGTGAAATTAATTCTACTAAAGACTTTCATATAAATAGTTGATGAGAACCTTTTAGTTTTATAAATGAAACTCTTTTCCTCCTTTGTTTAAAATTTTAATGAAATTCACTCTTGTATGTATGTCTCAAAAACAACACCCAACTTTCACTATTTTCTGAAGCTACTGCCTATCTGTTCTTTCCTTGTCTCTCAGAAAACCTCATGTTATAGGTGTGCACACACACTCACACAAAGAGATACATATTTAAAGCTGCTATAAGAACCATAATTTAATTAGCTACATGGAATCTTAGCCACTGGGTTATCAAAATACCAGTGAGGTATTTTGTTTGAGTGAGGCCCATGAGTTACTTTATGAAAATAATCAAGATTCTTTTACACACATAAAAAAGATGATCTGCTAAAAGGCATGATTTTTCTTGCGGATACAGTCTTGTTATCTTTTTTGTTATGTATTGTTATCTTTTTTCCTGAGTTTCTTTAGTGTTCAGTGAATATCAGAATATTATTTGTGGGCTGCTGCATGTGGCAAGGACACTACTGTCACTTCACTTTTCTGAAAATATCTGTGGTTTGTCTTCCCTGTGCCATAGATGTGAGACATTCTGCATCATTAATACCACTGAGTTACACCTGATTTCATTGACTACCCAAGTCAAGGCAGTACACAGAAATTGCCCCCGAACCTTTGATTACAGCTGGAAACCACAGCATTAGATAACTTTTCTCTTGCCCAATTTATAATTTCCTAAGATCCTCCTTCAAAACATTTGTTTCTTGCAGCCTTCAGAGCCTACCACTCTCCCAGAAGACGTTTGATTAGTGCCCATTTGAGTGACGTCAGCAACATGGCCATTCCCCTCTCTCTATTGGCCAGCTGCTGGGTTGGCCAGCCTTTGGGCTCACAGGCTTGATGAGTAAGACTTGATGAGTAAGAACTTGATGAGTAAGAAGGCTTACCCAGCCCTGTCCCCACCCTCACTGACCCAATCATGCCCTTAGGACTAATTGAGGGAAGCAAGAGTATCAGATATGGGAAATCTTTACATCCACCAAAGCCTATCATTTGTTCTAATGACATTACTACCCTTTGTAAGAATGATACTGGATTACTGTATTATTAACAGGAGCCTTGTTAATACTTAAATTTGCATCTTTGTGCATATTTAGATAAAGTAGTCATGCAGTTAACTTTCTGTCACAATAGCTTTTTCTGACTTTTTTGCTTAGGACTTATTTTCTGTCTGCTGTCTCCTCATTTGTTGTCCATTCCTTTCTTGTCTCTTTCCATTGAAATATCTGCCCCATAAGAACAAAGAGTTCATTGTCTGCTCACCACCAAATCCCCATCACCAGAAGCAGTGTGCCTGGCACAGAGAAGGCCATATGAAACATTTGCTGAATAAATTATCCTAGTTAATTTTCCCTGGCAGTCTAGGGAATTCATTGCTGAGGGCACAGCTTCAGACCCTGGTTGGACAACTAAGATCCCTCACCATCCATAGTTAGGGACTTCCCTGGTGGTCCAGTGGTTAAGACCATGCTCCCAATGCAGGGGGGCCCTGGGTTCAATTCCTGGTCAGATCCTGCATGCCTGGCAGCTTGGCCATGAAAAAAAATCAAAAGAAGGCACATTCATTTTGATTAAGTACTATTTCTTTTTCTTTTTTTCTCTTTTTTTGAATTAAGTACTGTTTCTTGATTGCCTTGATTTAACTATGGAGGGTGTTTTAGCTGCTGATGGAAAAGTAGTTTGGATCTTCCTTCTCAGCACTAAATAATTGTGTTATTCATTCCACAGACATGCCGAGAGTCAACAGAAGCACCTGGCCGAGAAAATGCCTGCAAAGTGAAAAGAAGCCATCCAACCAGAGGACAAGCTAGACTTTCTTTTGCTTCTGTGGTTGTAAAAATGCTGTTGCTAAAGGTGGCACAGAAACAAATATCAGTGTTAGTCATTGATAATGTCTGAAGCTTAACGTCCAGTGATTGGCCTTTGCTTCTTAATTTATTTTAATTTTTTTACTGTGCCATTCAATATCAGGCATTTTAATAAAATATTGTTACAAAAAAATGTATAGTACTTACACCACCACAAGTCATGGTTAATCAAAGAGGTAGTTTTAACTTTATTTTTATTTGTTTAGAGATTATGAGTTGGAGCAGTATTTTTACCATTGACTGCTGTCATTCTTCACTGTAGTTTTAAAGAAGAACTGTAAATGACGGTGCTATCCAAGTCAAAAAATACATGCCTGCCTCGTAGTGAAGTTGTAGCTCTCCGTAATATGTATATTTTAATCAGTTTTCAACATTTTGTGAATGTTGACTACCTGAAGTTCATTTTTAGATGTGCTATTAACATTCTGTTGGATTCAGAGGGTTCCTTAAAAGTTTTATGTATAAATATGTAAAATAAAGATTAAAACTTTGTTTCATAGGATATGTCTTTTTGCTCACTAGCAAGCCCTACATTGGCTATATATGTCTGTCTTCTTCACTCTTCCACAACTGAAATTCCCCACTGGGATGCCTTTATCAGTGAAAAACAAAGGGCTCCAGAGAACAAGCAATGCAGGGAATTGCCAAGACAATTGTGGAGCGTTGGGAGCCTGTGTGTGTGTGTGAGAGAGAGAGAGAGAGAGAGAGAGAGTGTGTGTGTGTGTGTGTGTGTGTGTGTGTGTGGTCCAAAGAAGGCAATATCAGCAACATCAGAGCCAGCATGTTTGTTCCTGCTTAAAGTTATCAGTTGTAATTTCAACACTTGTGGCTCACTGGTAAAGAACCTGCCTGCCAGTTCAGGAGACATAGGAGATGTGAGTTTGATCCCTGAGTCAGGACGATCCCCTGGAGGAGGAAATGGCAATCCACTCCAGTATTCTTGCCTGGAGAATCCCATGGACAGAGGAGCCTCGTGGGCTGCAGTTCATGGGAAAGAATCAGACACCGCTGAAGCAACTAACACACACACGATTTAATAGCTGCTGGACTTGTCAGAGCCAATGACTGCATCCAAACCACATTTACGAATTTGCCACATGGACAAATGACACTTGCATTTACACTTTTCCCAAGGCTAGTTGGTGCCATTTTTCACATTTCGATCACTTCTTTTGGTCATGTGAAGAAAAATGCCAAGTCTAACGCAATTACAGATTATTCCTCAGTAGGCAGAGAATTTCAGTGGCTCAGACAGTAAAGAATCTGCCTGCAATGCAGGAGACCCAGGTTCGATCCCTCGGTTGGAGGAGGAAATGGCTACCCGCTCCAGTATTCTTGCCTGGAGAATTTTATGGCCAGAGGAGCCTGGCGGGCTACAGTCCATAGGGTCACAAAGAGTCAGACACAGCTAAGCAACTAACACACTTCAGAAAATCAATGTCATCAGCGAATGTCCACATACGTATTAGAGAACCATCAACTAGAGCAGAGATGAGCAGTCAGCATTCTAGAACCACCCACAGACCACCTGTTTTCACTATAAGGTCCATGATATAATCCAAAGAGAGAAGATTAATCCACTGTTTTCATTTTCCTTTTTTAAAAATATCCCGATAGGTATTAAGTAATTCAGAGTTGCCAGGTTTCAGAGCCTTCTTCTTTATTAAAATAGGCCATCTGACATGGAAACACTCATTTCTTTATGGGCCTCAATCAGATTATTTTCATTTGGAATAGAAAAATAATGCAGCCCATAATTATATTTGGTTTTTGAGAGTTGACTGTTGAGTGGAGCAGGGTGCTCACCACTGGGCTGGCGTGTGGAGCCCTGAGTCCTCCCTCCGCCAAGGGGGTCATGCACTGGCTCTCAGTGCTCCCCAGAGGTGACCCCAGCCCTGAAAATCCAAGCCTAGCTGCTAGAGCTTTGCTGCTGCAGTTGGGTGAGGATAGTAGTCACTGAGCCAGGGCTCCTCATCTTCAGCAGCACAGTGGAGTCACTTGGGAAACTTCAGAAACCATGGGCACCTTCATCCCACCTCCATGGACACTGATTTAATTGGTCCAGGATGTGGTGTGGGCATCAGGATTTATTCAAGTTCCCTTTGTGACACTAATGTTAAGAATCATGGCTTTGAACTTCCTTCTTTTTTAGCTTTTCTTAAATCATCTTTAGTATCTATTAAAGTCTATCCCTATTAACTTGGAACTCTGGGGGAAAGCCAACCAAGGATGAGTGCCGCAAAAACTCCTGAGCCCAAGTGAGAGAGGTGCAGTGACCGAAACCTCCTCCAGTGACATCTGCAACCTGAAATCCTGACACTAAAACTTGGCCCACCAAGAAAGACGATCTTCGTTCCTTGTCAGAATTGCCCTTTCCAATAAAAATTTAGAAGTGAGCTTTCTTTGTCTTAAGCAATGCAGTCTCTCTGGCTTGAAATATGTTCTGAAGAAATTCAGGACCTCGAAACCCTTCAGTTGTTTGAAGCCCATAATTATAACAGAAGAGCCCCTTACTCGAGAAGAAAGAGGGATTTGCCTGGTGGTCCAGTGGCTTAAACTCTGTGCTCCCAATGCAGGGGGCCCAGGTTCAATCCCTGGTCAGAGAACTAGATCTCAAATGCTGCAACTAGAACCTGGCACAGCCAAATAAGTAAATTTTTTTTAAAAAGTAGGAAGTGAGATTACACTCACAGGGGCCCTTCAAAATATATCTGGGGGCAAAGCCAGCTGAAAGTAGAGCAGTTCCACCTACTTCTCAAAGACCCTCAAAGGAAATTGTTCCAGTGTCCCTGTCACACTTCCCTACCCCTGTCACCAGGTGACTCACCTCCAAGAAGATTCTTTCAAAATTTAGTCTTTCCAGTCCCTTTGCTTTTTCAGCAAGGACTGGAATTATTCCCAAAAGGATTCTTATCTGCTCTAGGTTATCCCTCCATGCATTAGCTAGGACCCTCACTAGTTTACCTGGCTTAGGTTGATGCTAGAATTCCTTACCTAAAAAATTGGGCTGCCTCTCCTCCCAGTTTTAAGAGAAAGAGGTATAAGCAAGAATGCATGGGTTCTGGGGCCAGAGGGACTGGCCACAAGGCTGATTCCACTGTCTTCCCAATGATTAGACCTTAAGCAAGTCACCAAAGCTCTATGTTATCTTAGTTTACCTCCTGCACATAGGATCTCTTGGGGTTATTCTAAAGATTGAATAAAATAGTCTCCATAAACTAACTGGTACCCAGTTTGTGTGCGCTTTGTCACTCAGTTGTGTCTGACTCGTTGCAACCTCATGGACTGCAGCCCGAGAGGCTCCTCTGTCCGTGGGATTCTCCAGGCAAGAACACCAGAGTTGGTTACCATTTCCTTCTCCAAGGGACTCTCCCAACCCAGGGATCGAATCTTCACCTCCTGGGCCTCCTGCATTGGCAGGAGGACTCTTTCTCACTGAGCCACCCGGGAAGCCCCTGGCACACAGTAGATACCCAATAATTATTGAAAGGAGAAGTAAATGATCACGATCTGGGTTTAGGAGGCATTCTGTATTTTACCAGTTTTGAGATTTAACACATCTTTGTAGGCTTTTTTTTCTTGTTTATTAATTATTCATTTCCTTTTCTCCTTTGCTTTTCGATTCTTTTCTTTTCACAGCTATTTGTAAGCCCTCCTCAGACAGCCATTTTGCTTTTTCCAATTTTTTTTCCATGGGGATGCTCTTAATCCCTGTCTCCTGTACCATATCATGAACCTCCGTCCATAGTTCAGTAGGAACTCTATCTATCAAATCTAGACCCTTAGATCTATTTCTCACTTCCACTGTATAATCATAAGGGATTTGATTTAGATCATACCTGAATGGTCTAGTGGTTTTCCCTACTTTCTTCAATTTAAGTCTGAATTTGGCAGAAGCACAAGCTGGAATCAAGATTGCTGGGAGAAATATCAATAACCTCAGATATGCAGATGACATCACCCTTATGGCAGAAAGTGAAGAGGAACTAAAAAGCCTCATGATGAAAGTGAAAGAGGTGAGTGAAAAAGTTGGCTTAAAACTCAACGTTCAGAAAACTAAGATCATGGCATCTGGTCCTATCACTTCACGGGAAATAGATGGGGAAACAGTGGAAACAGTGAGAGACTTTGTTTTTTGGGGCTCCAAAATCACTGCAGATGGTGATTGCAGCCATGAAATTAAAAGACACTCCTTGAAAGGAAAGTTATGACCAACAGAGATAGCATATTAAAAATTAGAGGCATTATTTTGCCAACAAAGGTCCGTCTAGTCAAGGCTACCGTTTTTCCAATAGTCATGTATGGATGTGAGAGTTGGACTGTGAAGAAAGCTGAGTGCTTTCTCACAGTTCAAAGAATTGATGCTTTTGAACTGTGGTGTTGGAGAAGACTCTTGAGAGCCCCTTGGACTGCAAGAAGACCAAGCAGTCCATCCTAAAGATCAGTCCTGGGTGTTCACTGGAAGGACTGATGTTGAAGCTGAAACTCCAATACTTTGGCCACTTCATGTGAAGAGTTGACTCACTGGAAAAGACCTTGATGCTGGGAAGGACTGGGGGCAGGAGAAAGGGACAACAGAGGATGAGATGACTGGATGGCATCACCGACTCTATGGACATGGGTTTGGGTAAACTCTGGGAGTTGGTGATGGACAGGGAGGCCTGGCGTGCTACAATTCATGGGGTCGCTAAGAGTCAGACATGACTGAGCAACTGAACTGAACTGAACTTAATAATAATAATAACTTTTGTAAATTACCCATTTACAAAACAGACACTTAAAGAAAAAATTTGCTTCAATCTTCCAGCACCCCGTCCATCCTCCAAATATTGATGTTACAACTCCAAATGTATTCTTACACAACTTTCTCAAGACTTGTACAAACGGATGCACACATTTTGGTTTTGTTTTGATTTGTTATACAAAAGTGAAGTCACATACAGCCCAGTGCTTTGCAACCTGCTTTATCCTTGGACACCCTTCCAAATCTGTACATACAGATCTAAGCTACTTTTAGAAGCTGTATAGTATGCCCAGTAGGATGGAATATACTTTACTAGTCATTCCCTTTAATGATGGACATTAAGGATCTTTCCAGATCTCCGCTAAAAACAGTGATGCAATAAATATGCTTGTAGTTACATCTCCTGGGCTTTAGTTCTGTGATTACCTCCTTTTTTCTTTAACTATTACTTGGTGTTTTGTTTAGATACTTCATAGTGTGTGCTGTCTGCTCACTCAATCATGTCCTGCTCTTGCGACCCCATGGACTGTAGCCTGCCAGGCTCCTCTATCCATAGAGTTTTCCAGGCCAGAATACTGGAGTGGGTCACCATGCCCTCCTCCAGGGGATCTTCCTGACCCAGGGATCAAATCCGGGTGTCTTTACATCTCCTGCATTGGGAGGCAGGTTCTTCACCACTGAGCCACCTGGGAAGCCCACTTTAGAATACAGAGAGCTAATTAAGGTAGGGAAGACCAGGTGAGTCTATTGTAGAGACGTTCAATTTCTTAAAACAAAATTGGGCCACCGCCCCCCCATCTGACTAACACCAATTTATTTGTAAAACGTAGGTGTCACTTCCTTGACGCAACTGTTTCTGTCTATTACACACACACACACATACTCACACTTAGGCTCCGAGGATTATCAGCTGCTTCCTGAATACAGAGTTTTCTCTGTTTCCTCTTTGAGGGTAGAGGCAAACCCCAGCCATCTTTGTAACGATAGCCCTCAACATAGAAGCAGGCAGAATCTCTCTTGAAGGGCAATGCTGACCACTGGGACCCGCCCTTTGAACGTTTTCACTAACAGGTGTGATGTTACTCTTCCTGATGCCTAACGCCCCTCCCCTTAGCTGTGGGAGGAGACCCTCGGCCTGACTTTCACTCAGGTTTAATCTCACTGCTTTCAAGCTTGAAACCCCCTATCCAGCTGACTCTTCCTTAAGTCCCTCCGTTTCCAAGTTTTGAATCTATGATCCCAAAGACTTTCCTTCCACAGAATGTCATCTCTGCTGTCTCTGACAGACAGCCCTCTGGCGGTTAATTCTTCGGCTGAAATTCATCCCTCTCCACCATGTTCTTACAGAAAATTACAGAGTTGTAACAGAGTTGTTCCTAGGAAGCAGCTAAACAGACAAGAGACTGCTTTCAGACCCACCATCCCTTTGCATTTAGCTGTAACCGATGCCTGATTTTCACCAATAGAGTGAAATAAGTATGATGTGTCTTAATTCCAAGCAAGGCTTTGAAGGAGGGACTTGCCATCTCCATGCTTTCTCTCTCCTTGCACCAGCCACAATCCCAAGGACCTAGAGGAAGGCAGAGCCACCATGTGGAAGGTGTTGGGCTTCCCGAGTCCACTGAACGAGAAGAGCTGCCTGTTGTAGGGTAGGGTTTGCCCCAGATGGTTGCAGAAGTAAGAAACAGACTCTGACTACGCTGGAGCCACTGTGCTGCATAAAATCTCTTGGTCACCACAACTAGCATTACCATAGCTGATGCAAGTCCTTAACGAGGACAGCCATAGTCCTTTACGAAAGATCTGGAACACAAACCAGGTCTCTGAAGACAAATTCCATTTTCTTAGTCGTCACGCCACACTGCCAGAGGCCCTGCTTCTTCCCTCTAGAAAATCTCTTCTAGGTCAGTGACTCACCCTTTTTCAGTTCATGGACCTCTTCAGTTTAGTTTAAATCCTGTCTCCCAGTCTATATTTTCCTTTAGCCACCAGGGCAGAAACCAGATCAAGTCAAACTAAGATTCATTATGAGCAAACCATCAGTTCATGCCAGAAAAAAGAACCTGGATTTTATTTTGACGTCAGAAACACAAATGTTTATCAAATGACTGCAGGAGACTACTTTGGCATCCTCTGGAAAAGCCGTGGGTGTCTGCAATCCTTAGCACCACGCTTCAACCATTACTACCCCAGCTGAATCCTGGTGCTTAGAAATACAATTACCTTTTGCACTGACGTTCGTTTATTTTTTTCTAAATAGGATATGACATATTCATTATGAGATAGGTTGATGGGCAATGAGTTTTCCAGGATATTTTAATTGAGGCTTATAGTCAGTTGTTGGTATAAATTAGTATTATATTTAATAATTCACAAACTAATGGTCTGTCTCTCCGCTTAGTTGCTCAATCATGTCCGACTCTTTGCAACCCCCTAGCTGCGCAGAATGAAAAGTCTCCCTCCTCAGAAATAGTTCTTTCATTTCGTATCTTTGGTAGGAAATGACTTACCAGGACTAATTAATTAGTGTAAGTAATGCTTTGCCATAGCATCCTTCTCTCTGAACATCCCTCTGTTCAAGAACAATGCTCTGTCTGTGTTCATAACATGGCCCTTGTTATTAAAACTATGGAATCCACTGCTCTGCACACTGTATTAAGAGCACAAGGTAGAAAAGCAGTACTAACGATAAAACAGACTTTATTTTCACCCACCAGACTAGGCATTCAAACTTTCTCAGTGATTATTTACTACCAGAGTCTTTTTTCTTTTATATTCAATCAATACCTTATTTGCTTTCTGGCTTTGCAGAAAATAGTGGCATGTATCCCGATTCTGGTAAAGCATAGACAGGGCTGCAAGTGAGTTCTTTAATTTTCTGCCTCATAAAGTTACTTCCTTCCAGATGTCTGTTAGTTCTCAGTAGAAATCACAGTCACCTTGTGAGGGGGCTTTTTAGGTCACAGAGCATCCCCCATGTATTAGGAATGACATTTGAAAGACAACTGGGGGTCACTTGAGTCGCAATTCAGATGTGAGAGTTCAAGGTGTAGACTCTCACAGGCAACAGGGAGAGAGGACTTTACTATTGATCACAAAGCATCTGTTTCCTCTTTCCAGTAATGTGAAGGACTCCTGTCCCTGCTGCTTAAGAAGGCAGATTTTAAGATGTGTCTTTGCCTCAGAGGCAAATCAGATTGAGAGCGGGAAGCCAGGCAACTCTGTCGGCTAAGTAATTTTTTAAGGGAAGTAATAAATGCCTCAGGAAGAATAATTCCGTGTGGGGACATTTCATATGGGACAAATAAATCCGACTCCCTGCAGTTCTGGCTAAACTAAGAGTGGGAGGAAAACAGAACACGAGTCTTTTTGGAGTTCCCAAACAGTCTCACCACACTGCAAGCGTGGGGTGCTGGGTCTTCAGAGAGACAGCAGCTTTCACTTCCAGGGCCCAGAGCAGGAAAGGTGAACGTGAGGACAGACGGTGGAAATGCCACAGGGAGCAGCCCAGGGAACAAGGCAGTGTCTGCAGACCCCCGTGCCTCTGCTGCAGCCTTCCCACAACAAAACTGTGGTGCTGGAACGTTTGCCTGGCAGCGTCCTGTGGGTGTTTCCTCTCTGAGTCAGAATTAAAGAACTACCTGGTGTGCCTTTCAGGAGACCCGCAGTGTCTCTTAAGGACAGTCTTCAGTCTCCAGTGGGACTCGGTTAAGCTTAGAGCCAGGCCCTCCGGTAGGAGTTCTGAGGCCTAGAAGGAGTTTGCCAATTTAGCAAAAGCAGCCTTGAAGGAACTGAATTGCTGAGGTTTTCTGAGTTCTGTAGGCAATATGTAAACAGTTAAAACCTCATTTGCGTTTCCTCTACTTTCCAAGCTGATCTGAGGGCTTCTTCCCTCACAAACATTAGGCAAGATTGTATTTCTAAGAGTCACTCTGGGAATACAAATTAATAGGCTTTAAAAAGAAGGGGTCAATCCAACAGTAAAATAATAAAACATAATAGTTTGAGATAGTCTATATTCCCCTTTTGACCACACTTGAAATTTGATGTTCATTTGCCCCTTTCAAGTCTTATTTTCTCTATCTCTTGTTTCCATTATAATCAGCCTAGTCCCCTGATTTGCATAACTGGTGTGCCAATATAATACTAACAATGCCCTCCTCAACTCACTGAACTAAAAAGTCTCAGTGCCCACTTCCTCTTTGCAAAAGTACACATATGTGTATCACTTCCCAAATTATATTCATCAAGAATTTTGGACTATAAAGTCATCCAAAAGTTGTTTTCATCTGAGGCAGTTAACTGCTCCTTTAAAGCATTGAAGTTGTTTTGATTTCATATCTTAAGAGTCTCTATACACCAGTTGGGGTCAAATATACTCTCATCCTCAGAACTTTGAATTTCAAAGAAAGCAGGAAGTTCTCATACAAATTACTTTCATTTCAGGTGTTTGCATGGATTTTCCTCTACCACTAGTTAATTGGGCAAGCAGCATTGCTCTTACATCACACAAGAAAATGAAAGCCCAATCTTAGGGCCATTTCAGATTTCTGAGACAAGTACTTATGGCCATTCCCAACTCAAAGTTACTCAGGCTTCTTGGCTCAAGATGAAAGCCTTTTCATTGGGAATTTCCTTGGCTTCACTTTCCAGGCCAGTCGTACAAACCATCCAAAGCATGGACCAGTCTCACGACACTCCAAGTGGAGGTGCCAGGTCTTTAGGAAAACAATAGCTTTACCATTTAGTCAAATGGTCTGTATAGTCAAAGCTATGGTTTTTTCTAGTTGTCATGTACAGATGTGAGAGTTGGTCTGTAAAGAAGGCTGACTGCTCAAGAATGGATGCTTTCAAACTGTGGTGCTGGCGAAGCCTCTTGAGAGTCCTTTGGACAGCAAGGTAATCAAACCAGTCAATCTAAAGGGAAATCAACCCTGAATATTCATTGAAAGGACTATTGTTGAAGCTCCAATACTTTGGCCACCTGATGCAAAGAGCCAGCTCATTGGAAAAACCCTGATGCTGGGGAAGATTGCAGGCAGAAGGACAATGGGGTGGCAGAGGATGAGGTGGTTAGATAGTATCATCGGCTCAATGGACATGAATTTGAGCAAACTCTGAGAGAGAGTGGAGGACAGAGGAGCCTGTGTGCTAAAGTCCATGGAGCTGCAAAGAGTTGAACTCGACTTAGCGATTGAACAACAGAACTTTACTTTCCAAGTTCCGAAGCCCACCTATGACAAATTAGTTAAGAATTTGGGATGGTATAACTCTTAAGTTACTTTATTACCCTTGTGAACTGAAAGTTACTCAGTCATGTCCAACGCTTTGCAACCCCATGGACTATACAATCCATGGAATTCTCCAGGCCAGAATATTGGAGTGGGTAACTGTTCCCTTCTACAGGGGATCTTCCAATCCCTGTAAGTTGCTTCAAATTCTTTTGTGGAACCGAAAAAGTATCATAACCAAATTAATATCTTTATATTTAATTATATCTCTGTCTATATATTCTAATCTATATATTTCCTGGTGGCTCATATAGTAAAGAATCTGCTTGCAATGCAGGAGACCTAGGTTTAATCCCTGGGTTGTGACAATCTCCTGGAAAAGGGAATGGCTATCCACTCCAGTATTCTTGCCTGGAGAATTCCATGGAGAGAGGAACCTAGTGGGCTAGAGTCCATGGATTGCAAAAAGTTGGACATGACTGAGCAGCAAACACATATATTTATCTCTCCATATTTATTTAGCTTTCTCTGACTACCAAAACCTGGAAACTCCTCCTAGTGGCAGAATCTCCAGGTAGCTACCAAAGATGGAAATCTTTGTTTTAGAAGATCAAGTCAATAAGAACCAGTCTTGAGGTCAACTTTACCTGCATCCCACATCTCCTTAGTCCCTCCTCTCATCATATTCCCAGGATCCTATAGTAATCAGATTCTGCTCCTGCGGTCAGTGGTTATTAACAACTAAGGCCTTTGTATTCTCAGTGCCTGTCACCATTCTTCTGGCTTTTTGGGGGATCTCTTTGCCGATTCTATGTGGTTCTACAGATGCTGTTAACACTTGCTGCCAGCTTCCTCTACCACCAACGTGACCTAGGCAGGTAAACCCAAAGGAATACCCATTCTGCCACCCTCCATGGGCTCACTAATGGGCATGTGACCCCAGCAGCACCAATCAAGCTTCCCTGGAATTGATATACAAATACTGAACTTTCTCAACTGAGAAAATAAGAGCCTCTTGTATATACCATGTGGAGAGAGAGCTTGCATCAAAAGCTAAGGATAGAGGACTTCCCTGGTGGTCCAGTGGCTAAGACTTCATGCTCCTAATGCAGGGGGCCTGGGTTTGATCCCCAGTCAGGGAACTAAATACCATGTGCTGCAACTAAAGGTCCTGCATGTTGCAAATAAGACCTGGCACAGCCAAATAAATAAATTAATTTTTTTAAAAAGAAAGAAGAATCTAAGAAGAGCAGCAGAGTCAAGCAGTGGTGGAGGAGAAAGAGAAAACCTTGATGACATCCTATGAGTTTGGATTTAGCCTGAAGCCAGATCCACCCTTGGACATTTTGTTATAGCAGCCCATAATATCCCATTTTACTTATACTAGTTGAGTCCGATTTCTGTCAAGATTGAAGGAGTCCTGACTGTGCTTTTGTCTCTGATCTTGTGGCCTTGTTCCTATCATCTCAACCCATCCTCCACATGGCTAAGTGATCTTTTAATGTTTCTAACAAACATCTGATTTTAACATGTGCTCAGTGTCTTAAAATCTTAAAACCCATAGTATAAAATAGAAACTCTCTGCATGATGGTCAAGGTTTTTTATTCAGTTAACTGAATAGGTGTTAACAGTGACAACACTCAGAACCCGAGTCAATGTTCTCTGAGCTAAAATACATGTGGGAAGAAAGTTTAGTCGTGTTGGATTTCCTGTTGTGTAGTTTGTGATTTCTCTTACTGCCCATTAGAGTCAAACCTCGGGCTGAGCCCTGAAATAGAGTTAGGTCCCTTCTTGCTAACCCTGTGATGCAGTGATGCAAAAACTACCCCTTAATGATGTTAGATTTCTTTTGTAAAGTTCCAACCGCTGAATCTAAACCAGGGGAAATGGGAGGCCGCAGTAAAGTCAAGGTAGTAATAAGGATACCTTTCATTTATGCTTTCTGGGGAACTAACAGTATCCTGTTAACCTGAAAAAAGTTATTGAAACTTCCCAGAGTTGTCCAACTTGCCCTCAGGAAATAATCTGGACCTTTCGCATTAGTTCATTATCTCATATGATCTCAGCACATTCCTGAGAATAAGGGAAAGCAAGCAGGTGTGCTTTTTCTTTTTCAGAAAGAGAAATGGACACAGAGGGATTAAGAGGGGATTTTCCAAAAGCTGATAGTAACTGTGCAGCCAGGATTAGAATGTCACACTTACAGTATTAGCCCGGGGGTCTTCAAACTTAGTTGCTCACATAGTCCTTAAGTGACTAAAAATGGTTAAAACCCTACCCTTCTCATACATTTATAAGGTGAATTCAAAATTTGTCCATCATATATTTAAGGAATTGCAAAAAATATCATTTCCAGAACTTTCTAAATATAAACATTTAAAAATATATCTGCTAGGGAATTCAAACAGGGGCTCCATGACAACCTAGAGAAGTGGGATGGGATGGGAGGTGGGAGGGAGATTCAAGAGGGAGAGGACATGTATATACCTATGACTGATTCATGTTGGTGTATAGCAGAAATCAACACAGTAGTGTAAAGCAATCAGCCTTCAATTAAAAATAAATAAATAAAAAATATATATCTGCTATACCCAATAGAATGCATCTTTTATATGCATCCAATATAATTTAAATATCAAGTCAATTTGACTATCATATCCATTTTTAAAAAGATAAATGAGTAAGTTATGCTTTATTGTTTTTAAATTTTTTTTTTATTTGTTGGCTGTGCTGGGTCTTTGTTGCTGCACTCGGGCTTCCTCTAGTTGTAGTGAGAAGGGCCGACTCTGCGTTGCAGTGTGTGAGCTTCTCCGTGTGGTGACTTCTCTAGTTGCAGAGCACAGGCACTAGGTGTTCAGGTTTCAGGAGTTGCAGCGTGTGGGCTGGCTCAGTCGTTGTGGTGCACACACTTAGTTGCTCTGCCGAATGTGAAACCTTCCCAGACCAGGGATCGAACCAGTGTCCCTTGCATTGCAAGGTGGATTCTTAACCATTGGACCACCAGAGAAGCCAGCCCCTTATTTATTCTCGAACTTATATTCCATTATAATTCCTCTTAAAATTTAGTACCAACATATTTTTAGGTTTTTTAAAATGTTTTATTGACATTTAAACATTTTTAAATGTTTTATTTATCACCCTATCATACTTCTTCATACATAAATATCAATTTAAGTTTTTAAGTTTCCTGTGCTCATAAAGTTTTAAGTAACAAAATTCTTCTATATTTGTTACTATTACAGTTACTATTATTAATCAATTGATCAAAGCAACAAAAAGTCTATTATAAACTTTGATGAACAATTATAGACTAAAAAGAGAAATTGTACTGGAAATGCACATTTTATTGAGAGGGTCTTTTCCAATTAATTCATGTATCTACTAATAATCATTACTTATTGATAGAATGAGACAGAGTTCTCCAACATTTCTATTCCCATTATTTGTATTTAAGGATGTAAACCTTGAAAAAAAACTATTCATAATCAAGTAGGTAGGAGTGGAAGGAGTCTTGTATGTCAATCAATTCTTTGAGTTCCCTTTGAATTATATGCCAAAAACATGCTGTGATCTATCATCAAAAATTACTTTTAGTGATCTTTCAGATGACAACTCCATTAGTTCTTGAATTTCGTTAACAGCAAAGTACAGGAAACCCCTTGACTTGCAACAATTTACTAGCCAGTGATTAGAGCTATATACTGCTTCATACTTGTTCCTATATTGCCCAGGTTTCTTCACAGGCGATTTTTCACCACAGGGGGGAATGTGTCTCAGTGAGACTGGCGAGAAAAGCCATTCATTTTTTAAGTAAGAGAAGAAGGATTGGAAAAAGGAATATGGAAAAGAAACCAGCAGGACAACTTTCTTGGTGCCTTCTCAGGCAGATCAGATTTGAGAAATGACTCATAGGGAAGTTGAGGATCTAGAAATTGGTTCCCTAAAGCGATCCATGCCCAGCCATCTCTTGGAAAGTCTTTGTAACATCTTTTGGCATAAGCATACTGCAATTTGAAGACCAATGTGCATGCATGCTAAGTCACTTCAGTTGTGTCCAACTCTGCCACTTTATGGACTGTGGCTCACCAGGCTCCTCTGTCCATGGGATTCTCCAGACAAGAGTGCTGGAGTGGGTTGCCACTTCCTCCTCCAGAGGATCTTCCTTATCCAGGGACGGAACCCATGTCTCCTTCGGCTCCTGCATTGCAGGGGGATTCTTTACTGCTGAGCCACCGGGGAAGTCCTTGAAGACCACTGTATTAGCTCATTCTTCTACCACTTTTAAATATATCCTTCAAATTTGTGCCCCATCCTTGTATGTCAGTCATCAACAATATGTTGGACATTTTTCCAATTATTGGGCCTACAACAACCAAAAAAGACAAAATGCCTGCCTTTCACACTAGTGGTGGAGACAGTCAATAAATTATCAGAATCTGACTCTGTTTCACACTGAGTGTGACATGGCATGGACATGGCAGTCAGAAATGGTAAGCTCACGCTATTGCTGATCCTCAAACACTGCTCTCTTGTCTCCCCTGTAACCTACAAGGGCAGAGGGTACTGGACCTTCATCCTAAATTTCCCCTGCACCAGGCGGAGTACCAGGTACGTAACAGGCTCTCCATACAATTTCACTAATTGAGTGAAATTGCAAGTCAAAGAAATTGTATTTATCTTTCCAAAATGTCTGACACAATTGTCCTTTAAAGGGGAAATACTGTAGAACCATTCATAAAATCAAAGCCTTTTTAGATCCAGAAGAAAACTCAGTAACCACCTGATTCCTTTCTCTTATTTTTTTAAATAAACTGTTTATTTTCCATCAACCCTAAATAGGGTTTACATTTTCTGTTAAAGAGTATGTGAAGGAGTCGTGTAAGACCACTGTGGTTATTCCTCCCAGGTCAGTGGCCTGAGCCGCAGCAGCTGCAGACCAGCCTTCAGAGGCAGGCGGGGTGCCATGGTCCTCCAGGATCAGCTCCTAGAAGGCGCCGAGGCCACCTGTGCCCGCAGACCCTGTGCCCACAGACCCTGTGCCCGCAGACCCTGTGCCCACAGGCCCTGTGCCTGCAGACCCTGTGCCCGCAGACCCTGTGCCCGCAGGCCCTGTGCCCGCAGACCCTGTGCCCACAGACTCGTCTGCAACTTGGGGTTTAGTAGCAATAAATTCGGGACCTGGAGTGATACATGCACCCTGAAATTCCTCCTGAGTCTCAGCCTTTTCACAGCTGCCCGCTCTTCCTTTTTAGTCTCATCAGGATCCCTGTAGAAGCGGAGACAGCACTTGACCTCCCAGGAGTGTGCACCCGAGCCAGAGCAGCACAGGCGCAGGACCCCCGGGCCAGCATGGCCGCATCAGACCCAGGGAGCGCCCCTCCTGCTACAGGGGTGACAGTGTCCACACAGCACAGGGGAGAGTCTGTGTGACCTTGAGTGACAGGAGGTGGGTTACAGTAAGACACCTCTGTGAGACGGGTGGCCACCTCTAGGGTCTGTAACCACAGAAGACAGGGCAGAAGCTTCCTACTCTGTAAGTCAGTGATGCTTACACGAGTGGATGAAGTGCCCCGCAATGGGAGCCGCTCCCATGGCAGGAGCAAACTTCAGCACAGCTTGGCTGACTGGCCAGCATTCCTGGAGCAGAAGACACTGGCATCAGCATCAGCATCAGCAATGGCACGAGTTTTTCCCAGGTCCACTTCAGATTAATGAGGTAGTTCGGTTCAGTTCAGTTCAATCACTCAGACATATTGACTTTGCAACCCCATGGACTGCAGCACGCCAGGTAATGAGGCAATGCCATCACTTTTCCTTTTGTAGATGTGCTGTTCCATTTGGAAGTCAGGGTTAGTGCCCCTAAGGGGGTTCCTCTGTGAGGGATTTGAGGACATCTTCCTCCTTCATTTGTAGGACATCAAGGGCTCCAGATATTGTGAAATTCTCCCTTTAAGTTACAAGCGGGAGCCCAGAACATGCCACCATATGGACCCCTCTCTGGCTAGTGTGGAAAGAACATTTTGCTTTTTCTTGAAGAAGAAAATTTAAGCCTAGGAAGGTAAAGCAATTTGTCAAGGTCATGAATCCAGTCTGACAGATGTTATATTTGCGACCAGTGGAAAAATCTCTGGATACCTTCAATTCAGGTAAAACCTGCATCCACTTTCCTTTAACATTGTCCCAATTTGATAGTTGCCACTGAGAAATGTCCCTGCCCTGTACCCCTGTAACTTCCCAACAAAGTCTTAGCATCTATATAAAAAGTGAAATAAGAAACTGTTTCTCCTGCTATTTCATGAATTCCCTTGGAATTCACACACATAAAAAAAATCTCTCGTAACAGAAACAATTGGTTAATTGGGTCATTTAAAGTGGCTACTTCTACAACCCAAAATGTGGTTTCTGGTTTTTAGCTTGGAGAGTATGAATGGACTTTCTAATGAATGGGAGTCTTCTACAGTTTCACTGTGAATTTAATATCTGTAAATGGAGCCCCCAAGGCCAAATTTCCCATAAATGGTTAGCAGGATTATTGGTGAGGAAGATTCCTTAGACAGAGAAAGAGTAGCTCGAGTGGAAATGCAATTGCTTTTGTTTTGAGGTCTCTGGGGTAAGTCCTTGGGGTGGGTGCTGCCCCCACAAAAGGGAAGTCCCTAGTGGCTGAATAAAGAGGTTCCAAGTAAAAGAAAAAAAAAAAAGAGTTGTTTTATTACCCTGGCACAAATTGAAACCAAGGAAGTAAATAAAGGACGAACTTCTGAGAGGAGAGTTTGATGGTTTGGTTTCTGGGTGTGTCCCCAGTGGTTTCACTTTGCATTTCTGTGGCACTTGATTGAGGTGATGTGCCGTGAGAAGTTTCTGCTCCAGGCTTTCCAATAAGAAACCCTGGAAACCACACTCAGGGGTAAGGACCGGCAAATCCCCCAAAAAAGATTATTTCACAGTTATCATTCAACCTCCACTGACGACACCCAGGCGATGCACTCCATTCCCGAGCTCTCTCCCATGTCCCAAGTTGGATTTCTCGCCCCTCTGGAAGTCTGTATTCAAAGCTTCCCAAGATATCGCAAGCCTATCTTCATTATCTTTGTGCCTGAAACTGCTCCTGCTCCTATATTCTCTTGTTTAGCAGATAGCCCTGACATTTATCCAGGTACTCCAGCTTGAAACGTGGAACTTCTTGACTCTTTCTCTTAAACCACTTCAAATTCAAATTCATCACCAGATCCTGTCATGCGAGTGATCTGTCTCATAGTTGTGTGTGACTCTTTGCTGACCCCATGGACTGTAGCCCGCCAGGCTCCTCTGTCCATAGAATTCTCCAGGCAAGAGTACTGGAGTGGGTGGCCCATCCCTTCTCCAGAGGGTCTTCCTGACCCAGGGATCAAACCCAGGTCTCCTACATTGCAGGCTGTTTCTTCTTCACCACCTGAGCCACCGGGGAAGCCCAGTCCTGTCATGGCTGCCTTCTAAATCCATCTCACACCTTTTTCCTCCTCAGCTGGCCTAGAGCAAATGCCTTAGTGGAATGAGTCCCAGGTTCTCGTCAGGGCTGATAGAAAAACTTCCCCAGAGTTCCAGCCTCCACAAAGTTCCCTCCAATCCATCCAGCACATCATTCCTTATGCTCTTTCAGAAAAGCAAATCCAACTACCTTTCCACTCTGCAAAGTCCTTCAGTGCTCTGGCAACAGAGGCATCTATGAAATATGATGTAACAAGGAGGAAACCTGTAAGTCTAGACACATGAGCAGGAATTCTAGCCCTGTTGCATATCTTGGGCAAGTCACATAGCCTGTATGAGCCTCCATTTCTTCACCTATAAAATAAGGTATTTTGAAGTAGGACAGTAGATTTAAAGTCTTTAGCCCAGGATCAACACTCCAGTACTCTTGCCTGGTAAATCTCATGGACGAAGGAGCCTGGTAGGCTGCAGTCCTGGAGTCCCTAAGAGTCGGACACAACTGAGCGATTTCACTTTCACTTTTCACCTTCATGCATTGGAGAAGGAAATGGCAACCCACTCCAGTGTTCTTGCCTGGAGAATCCCAGGGACGGGGAAGCCTGGTGGGCTGCTATCTATGGGGTCGCACAGAGTCGGACATGACTGAAGCGATTTAGCAGCAGCAGCAACAACAGTAAATAATATATTTAAACCATCACACAGACACATGTATGCATAAGCACATAGCACACACAAAAATGTACACACAAAAAACATATGCACATGCAGGCCACACATATACACACATGAACTCACATGCTGCACATAAATACACATATGTACACACAAAGCATATTGTAAAATGCAAAGCTTCCAAGTATGAAATGCAGCCTTTCATATACAATGTAGTCTGATACTTTGGTTTTTCCATGTTACTTAATTTTTATATTTTTAATGATTAAAATAATATTAATTATGGCCCACAAAATTGATGACAAGACTCATTAGGAGACTGAAATCCTGCTGTTATTAAATACTGAGCTACTATATTTCTAAGTTTCCTTCTGTGAAGATGTAGGTGGGCCAAATCAGAAAAAAGAAGTGCTTCCAGAATTTAAGAAGAAAAGTTAGGAAGAATTCCTTCTAACTAATAAAACCCTGAGCACAAAGACCTTTGCATGTGCTGAGGATAAAGGCTTCAGCCTCTTAGACCTTCCCTGATTTCCAAAGAGCAGAGTCAAACAGTTACTCATTAGGGAAGCGAGGGGATGCAGAAAGGAACACCAGCGCAGTGATGGGTCAGGGTCCTAGCTCCTCCTGGGCTAGGGTGGAGGATGAGGGGAGAACAATCTGATACATATCTCTGAGGTCTCCTGCAGGAACTGAGGCTCCACCCAGGTGGAAGATGGTAACTTCAGGCTGAACACAGGCACACAGACTCCCAGACAAGTAGGAACCAGCAGGCTGATGACTGAGATTCCTGGAACACCACCTCGTTAGAACACCTCACCACTAACCAATCAGAGGTGGGTTATACATTCTGCAGCCCTCCCCCCACATTTTGCCCATAAAAACTTCTTCCCTAAAACCCAGGCTGGAGTTTGGATCCTTTGAGCATGAACCATCTATACTTCCTTGCTCAGTTCTTCAACAAACTTTTTTCTCTGCTCCAAACTCTGACATTTCACTGTGTTGGGCACACAAATTTGAATTCAACAACACTAATACCATAAAAACAGTCACTTTATTACAAGGCAGTCCCATTTCCTAGTCAACAACTCACTACTTTGCTACTTGCAAGTATGGAAACCACAGGCACCAGTTAAAAATTAACCACAGACCTCAGTTAAAAATTGTGTAATTGGCTTCATGACAGTATTCAGAATTCCCCATCTCTTTAGGCAGACAGTCCCTTTTAAATAATACGTGCACACAAAAAGTGGGGGGAACAGCTTTTTTTAGCATAATAATGTATGTTGCAGATAATGCTACTCATATTCTATATTCAGATACATCTTTTTCTTAATGACTAAATAGGATTCCATTTTATAAATTGGGTCTAATTTAACTAATTTCTTTTTTTTAAATTTTCTTTACTTTATTGTGTTGGTTTTGCCATACATTGACATGAATCTGCCATGGGTATACATATGTTCCCCTTTCAGAAACCCCCTCCCTCCTCCCTCCCGATTCCCTCTCTCTGGGTCATCCCGGTGCACCAGCCCTGAGCATCAAACCTGGGCTGGCGATTGATTTCACATATGATAATTAACATGTTTCAATGCCATTCTCCCATATCATCCCATCTTGCCCTCTTCCACAGAGTCCACGAGACTGTTCTATACATCTGCGTTTCTTTTGCTGTCTCGCATACAGGGTTCTCGTTACCATCTTTCTAAATTCCATATATATGCGTTAGTATACTGTATTTTTGTTTTTCCTTCTGGCTTACTTCACTCTGGATAATAGGCTCCAGTTCCATCCACCGGAGTAGAACTGATTCAAATGAATTCTTTTTAATGGCTGAGTAATATTCCATTGTGTATATGTACCACAGCTTTCTTATCCTAATTTATGCAATGTCTTATGGATGGCCTTTTCTACTAAAACACAAACATCCTAGAAATGAAATTCCAAAGACAAAGAACATATGCAGTTGTCTTTTGATAGATATAGCCAAGTTATCTTTCTTGGAAAATTTACCAGTTCATACCCTTCTTAATGGTGTATGAGTACCAGTTACACCAGACCCCTGCCAACACTTGTTTGAGAATCAACCACATGGATGCAAGTCTCAGCTTTGGCATGAGGTATGTGATCTTGAACAAGTTGTCTGGCCCTTTGTCAAAATCCACAAGGTTGTTTTAAGGATTAAATTCAGTAGTGAGTGCAAGAGGTCTTTTATAATTTATCAAGTATTGTTGGTTGCATCTTTTTTCCCCAGCCCCACCCTAGTAATACTAATATAAAATTTACCTTTAACATAGTATTATATGTTAAGTTACAGCTGTAACAGTGCATGTTCCTTGAAGGCAGTCCAATTTAAACAGCATGAGTGTAGCAAACTTGATGCTCAATAAATGTTGACACATTATGAGCTTACATCTTTTTTTTTTAATATATTGTTTTCAAGTGAGCCTTGTGTATTGATGATCTTAGGTGTTTAAAGTCTTCTGAACTCGTTAGCAGAAGAGAGTGCTAAAGAATTCATTGTAGATGACCAATATTTATTACCAAAAATAGCTAATTATTGTCTGACAGAAGTTGATTTTGAAGTGTTATAATATACCAAAAGAAAATAAAACATTTCTTAGAATTATTTATTAGAATTTGAATGTTTTTAACAGATTTATTGATGTATAATTCACATGCCTTAAAATCTGTTTTGAGTATAGAATTATTGATTTGGGATAAATTTATAGAGTTGAGCAAACATCACCACAATCCAGTTTTAGAACATTTCTATCAACCCAGTAAGATTCTCTCACGCCCATCCACATCTCTGTAAGTTCAGAACATCAGTTAGCTGGGGATGGGTGAATAGCTTGTATCACCTCTGGTCCCCCACCATCCTGCCCTGCACATGCTCAGGAGACAACCAGGGGGTGTGGGGCAATTGTTCAAGCTGTGCTGTAGTGTCTCATTTCTAGGGTCTTCCTATTAAATGCCTGGATTGTCACCCATAATATTGCTTTTCCCAACCTGGACTGTAGCTTCAGGTCAACAAAGTGCTGACTCTCCTTGTTCACTTGCCACTGGGATCATTCACAACCAAGGGTGGGTTTTCTGCTGAAACTCAGTTGCACTCCCTCCATACTAATGGCTTCCCAGGTGGCTCAGTGGTAAAGAATCCACCTCCCAATGCAGGAGATGCAGGTTTAATCCCTGGGTCAGGAAGATCCCCTGGAAAAGGAAATGGCAACCCAATCCAGTATTCTTGCCAGCAAAATCCCATGGACAGAGGGATCGGGTGGGCTACAGTCCATGGGGGTCTCACAGAGTCGGACATGACTGAGCTAATGAGCACCAGGACTGAAGCTGCAGGCTTTTTCAGTATGTCGGATCCTGCTAGAACCTTCTCACTGAGCTGGCACAGGACTGGCTAGGAGCAGTCCCAGGCAAGAATGCCAAAGAATTCCACTATTCCTAATAAGATATAGCAGTTCTTTATGAAGAAGAAAAAAAAAAAAAACCACTTCCCAGTTTGTTGTTTGCCTTTAGTCAATTTCCAGAGCCCTGAAATGGACGCTGTTCTCATTTTCTCTTTATTTTCTAGGGAGATGATTGCTGACTTGCTTACTCTTCCCTGTCGGAAGTCTGGAACTTGGGTTTTAAGATGAGCAGTTTTCTTCTATTTGGCTTCTCAGTGTTCCAGCAGCATTGATCCTTGGCCTCAGTGGACATTCTCCTATAAATGAAAATGCCTTTGGAAGGCGCCTGGACTCAACAACACGTGCCAGCCAGACCTGCTGCTCAGGAGGTGACTGAACATCACTCAGTATACACAGATTGTCTTGGTTCTTCAGGAGCAACTTGATGTGCAAAATGAGCCAGTTAGGAAAAGAAAGCAAAAGTAAAAAATATATATGTGTGTGTGTGTGTGTGTGTACACACACACACACACAGAGTAGTAAAACCTCCTTTTGCGGCTTGAAAGCTGAGAAATGAACACTTCCCCAGTCTGGAAAGTCCAGAGATGAAGACCTTCGGACAAAAGACAACCCCATATAGGACTGTGCACAACTAGAATTCTGAGAGAGGACTGTAGGACTTAAAGAAGTTATTGTTTCAATTTAGTTCAGTCACTCAGTCATGTCCGACTCTTTGCGACCCCATGGACTGCAGCACCCCAGGCCTCCCTGTCCATTGCCAACTCCTGGAGCTTACTCAAACTCATGTCCATCCAACCATCTCATCCTCTTTCGTCCCCTTCTCCTCCCACCTTCAATCTTTCCCAGCATCAGGGTCTTTTCCAATGAGCCAGTTCTTCGCATCAGGTGGCCAAAGTATTGAAGTTTCAGCTTCAACATCAGTCCTTCCAATGAATATTCAGGACTGATTTCCTTTAAGATGGACTGGTTGGATCTCCTTGCAGTCCAAGAGACTCTCAAGAGTCTTCTTCAACACCACACTTCAAAAGCAGTAATTCTTTGGTGCTCAGCTTTCTTTATAGGCCAACTCTCATATCCATACATGACTACTGGAAAAACCAAATCTTTGACTAGACGGACCTTTGTTGGCAAAGTAATGTCTCTGCTTTTTAGTATGTTGTCTAGGTTGGTCATAGCTTTTCTTCCAAGGAACAAGCGTCTTTTAATTTCATGGCTGCAGTCACCATCTGTAGTGATTTTGGAGTGAATGAAAATAAAGTCTGTCACTGTTTCCATTGTTCCCCCATCTATTTGCCATGAAGTGATGGGACCAGATGCTATGATCTATGTTTTCTGAATGTTGAGTTTTAAGCCAACTTTTTCACTCTCCTTTTTCACTTTCATCAAGAGGCTCTTTAGTTCTTCTTTGCTTTGGGGACTGACATATTTTGTGCTATGCAGGGAAGCCCTATGAATATGCATACATATATATTAATATGTGGGAATATATATATATATATATGCCATATTCTGGGTATGGGTCAAAATTACAATTATTCCAAAATCTGACTTCAGTTCTCACTTAGGGCTACACGACATACTACAGAATATTTTCAGTGATTTTTAATCTCTTAGAAATATAAGCCAATGCTATTTGGAGAGTTCAGTATTAAACACGCTAAGAGTCTTCACATTGATTTCCCACTTTCATGCCATGTAAACTCAGATCTACACCACATGGGTTTAAATGAAAAAACAAAGGTGAAGACAATCAGATCAAAACAAAATAAAACAAAGCACTCAGAAGGCAGTGTGTGTAATGGATTCAAGTGTGGCCGATGAGCCAGCCTGCCCGCTTTCAAAGACTTGCTCTTGCCCAGGTAACCGCATGAGCCTGGACAATCTGACTGACCTCCCAGCACCTACTCCTTCATCCAGAAAACAGGAGTCATTGTAGTACCTGCCCCAGGGTGTTTCCAGAAATGAAGGACATAATGCATGTAGCACACGTTGGAGCGTGCCAGACACATTGTTGCTGCTTATAGAGGTCCCGGGCTTCCCTGGCAGGTTTCCTGGTGGCTCATCTGGTGAAGAATCTGCCCACAATGCGGGAGAGGTGGGTTCAATCCCTGGGTTGGGAAGATCCCCTGGAGAAGGGAACAGCTACCCACTCCAGTATTCTGGCCTGGAGAATTCTATGGGCTGTATAGTCCATGGGGTTGCAAAGAATCGGACACGACTGAGCGACTTTCACTACAGAGGTTAGCTGTGCGTTTTCTATTCTAATTCTTATCCTATTATTTACTGACCAAATAATTCAGCATTTCCTAACTGCTGGTGCCAGAGAACTCAAAGAGGCCACAAAAACCTATCACTGAATGCAGTTAATTCTCAAGACCAAAAGCTCACGACTCTTAATCAATCAGGAAAATTATATATGTCAGTGTGTTCCATGCAACTTGTATTTTCGATGACAAAATAAACAAGGGAAAAATTATGATTCAAATGCTTTGCTCTTTTTACTAAAAATGTTAAGAAGAATATAGTCTCTGCTTTCAAAGATTTAAAAGGTCTGAGGAGGAGAATTTTCATATTTTACCAATCCGTACTAAGCCAGTGTGGGGACACACTGCTAGGAGAATAAGCACTCGGAAAGAGCCTGATACACTCGTTCATTCTGCTGTAAATGTGTAGACTTGGTAGATTAATAACTATCCCAGAACACACTGAGCATCATTAACAGCACTAAAATAACTAGAAAATAATTCTTTCAACGAGAGTGCTTCATTGTGCCAACAGTGAGGCTTACCATGAATGTTTGTCTTCCTTCCAAGAGTCTGGAATTCTGGCAGCGTGTGCCTACACGACCAACTCCCAATAAAAACCCTGATCACTGAGTCTTAATGAACTCCCTGGTAGACAACTTTTCACACCTGCTTTCCCAATCTGTGGCTGGAGAAATTCAATGCATTCAGTGACACCAATGGAAATAAAGTCTTGAAAGCCCACACCTGGTTTCCTCCGGTCTCTGTCCCATGTACTACCTCTTCTCTTTGCTGATTTTGCTTTACATCCTTTCATTATAATAAATTGTAGCTGTGAGCACACATACAAAGAAAAGAGTTGTTTAAAACAGTATGCCAAATATATTTATGACACATAAAAAAAAGACATAATCACATCTTAAAACATCTTACTTATCATTAGAAACAGACTAACAATTCAATTTATGAATGACAGAAGAGAATAAGCAATTTAAAAAACAAATACAAATGAAAGTATAATATGGAAAGACCCTCAGCCTCACTAGTAATAAACATTATGTGAACTAGATACATGTATTCCCAACACACTGGCAAAGAGAAAAATGGATAATTGATCATATCTAGGACTAGGACTTACCTGGTAACTCAGACAGTAAAGAATCTGCCTGCAATGCAGGAGACCGGGGTTCAGTCCCTGGGTCAGGAAGATCCCCTGGAGGAGGGCATGGCAACCCACTCCAGTATTCTTGCCTGGAGAATTTCATGGACAGAGGAGCCTGGCAGGCTATATAGTTCATGGGGTCGCAAAGAGTTGGGCACAGCTGAGCAACCAACACTTTCACTTTCACTAGCAGTTTGGTGGCAGTGTGAACCGGTACAGCCTATGGCACGAATGCTTCCAGACCTTTCTTTCTCTAAGGTTCAAAGCCAGCTGGAAAAACTCCCATCAACGTTCCACAAGCTTTACTGGGCCTAAAGTTGTTTTTTAGTCCCTGAGTCACGTCTGACTCTTTTGCAAGCCCATGGACTGAGGCCCACCAGGCTCCTCTGCCCATGGAATTTCTCAGGCAAGAATACTGGAATGGGTCGCCATTTCTTTCTCCAGGGGATCTTTCCGACCCGAGGATCAAAACCCCATCTCTTGCTTTGACAGGTGGATTCTTTACCACTGAACCACTAAGGAAATTCAAACAAGGGATTAGTATGTGTGTATTGTTCTACAATGTTTCTTTGTTTCACTTTTTAAATCCTGGAGACACTTCCATGTCTGGTATCCCCAAGTTAAGAGCATCTCTGACCCATTTTTCTAAAGAATAAACTCCTGACTGTGGCCAAGAAGAAAGTGGAGGTTATCTGCTCCCCCAAATACAATGTTTGTCCCCTCTGCCACCTCTCCCTACCTTCCTGGGTACCACCATTTCCTGAGACTTTATGTTTTATTTTTCATTAGCCTTTCAAAAATTATTTTCATGATTTGTTCTCTTTAGGGATACTTTTTGTGCTGTCATTTCAAAGAGATTTAAGGAGGATAAGTGTGTAAACCATGTGGTCAGCCTGCTATATCGAAGAGAAGTTTCCATAATGTAATTTAAAGGGAAGAAAGAAATTTGTAGGAATATCTGCATATACATAAATAATACATGTATTTACATATAATACCATTTTCAACATTAATAAACATGTGCTCTGTATGCCTAGAAATTGAGAAAGAACTTTCTGTAGCACACATTTCTCTATTTTTAAGTTTTTTGAATGACAGAGATTATTTTCACAAGGGAGGATACTTTTTAAAAACTCTAAACCATAACCGTGTTTTAATTTTTCAAGAGAATACATGTTCACTGTAGAAATTATTGAAAGTTCAAGAAGTGAAATGAATCATAAAAAAGAAAAATACCTTTCATAGTCTCTTTTCACTTTGGCTATAACTATCTGGCAGATAAATATTTGGGCTTAAATTCCCTTTCTTCCTGCAAGCATGCACACACTTTTTCTCCCCAGTACAATCAGTTTTAACATGATGCTTTCTTTCAACAATATGTCATAAGCATCTTTTCCAAATCAATAAAAGAAGTATCAACTAATCTAAAAGAATAGATTTAATATCCTCTGTCCACGGAGCAATAAAATTAGAGATCAATATGAAAAGACATGGAAAAAATACGCTTGGGATTTTAAAGACATCATTCTAATAATGTATGAATACAAGTAGATATTGCAAAAAAAATTTTAAATATTGGTAAACAAAAGATAAGCCAAACACTAAAAATCAAGGTGCAATAAATGTCATATTTGCATGAAAATGCGTAGTTGTAATTCCTTTATTAATAAATAAGAAGTCTTTAGTAAATAAGATTGCAAATAATCTGATTTTTAAAATCTAGGTATGATACTGTGATTTATAGAAAGAAATATATATTTGGTCTTCCTTCTAGTTTCAGGCACAGAGCTCCTAAAACACTTGGAGTTTCACAAGTGTTGAGAGCTATCAAGATGTCTTTTATTATGTTAATAAGGTGACTTTTGGAAAGTCCCTGGGTAACCTGAGGATGGGAAATTTCTCACCAGAGGTAACAACAAAAGGATTAAAGGGTTGGAACTTTTAGTCTCGCCTCTTGGCTTCCTGGAAGGGGCGGTGCCTAAAACTTGAATCAATTATCAATGGCCAATGATTTAATCAATCATAACTACTTAATGAAACCCCTGTAAAGATTCTCAGCTTGGATGGCCAAGCTGTCTAAGGCACTGTATTCTGATCACAGTCTCCTCTGGAGATGTGGGTTCGACATGACAAGCCAGCCTCTGGGCTTCCCTCATAGCTCAGTTGGTAAATCATCTGCCTGCAATGCAGGAGACCCAGGTTCAATTTCTGGGTCAGAAAGATCCCCTGGAGAAAGAAATGACAACCCACTCCAGTATTCTTGCCTGGAGAATTCCGTGGACAGAGGAGCCTGGTAGGCTACAGTCCATGGACTCTCAAGAGTTGGACATGACTTAGTGACTAAACAACCAACAAAAGACTCAAAGGACAGGGTTCAGAGAGCTTCCACATCAGTAAGCACGTGGAGATTGGGGGACGGTGGTGTGTCTGGAGAGGGCAAGGATGCTCCAAGCCCTTTCCCATACCTTGCCCCATGCATCACCTCCATCTGAGTTTTCCTGAGTTATAGCCTTTGATAATAAATTGATGATCTAGTAAGTGAAATGTCTGAGTTCTGTGAGCTGCTATCAGAAATTAATCAAACCCAAGGAAGGTGTTATTGAAACTCCCATCTATAGTCAGATGCACAAGCAGCATCTGAAGCAATGGGGGTGGAGGGGGCATTTTTTTGTGAGAATGAGCCCTTAACCTGTGGAATCTGATGCTCTTTCCAAGTAGAGAGTATAAGAATTGTGTTGAATTGCTGGACACTCAACGGGTGTTGGAGAGTTGTGTTGTAGTGTGGGAAACCATCCTCCCAGATTCCCACACACTGGAATTAGGTGCAGAATTGTTCCCAGATTTTAGTTACATTGGTGTTTATTACATATATATTAATGAGGAGTGTTTTCTGGCTTTCTGGGTGTTTGGGATATCTCATATATTAAAACATTTTAAGAAAATAAATAAGTTAACTCAAGAAGCATTTGACTAGAAGTAAACTCAAAGAAAAGGTTTTCCCTGGTAGCTCAGCTGGTGAAGAATCCACCTGCAATGCAGGAGACCCTGGTTCAATTCCTGGG
This sequence comes from Antilocapra americana, assembly GCA_007570785.1. Classification (NCBI taxonomy): domain Eukaryota; kingdom Metazoa; phylum Chordata; class Mammalia; order Artiodactyla; family Antilocapridae; genus Antilocapra; species Antilocapra americana. The sequence goes on from ML664159.1 coordinate 5,859,044, forward strand.
TTGGGAAGATCCCCTGGAGAAGGGATAGAAAGGGTTTCCCTGGTGGCTCAATGGTAAAGATTCTGCCTGCAATACAGGAGACCCAGGTTCAATCCCTGGGTCAGGAAGATCCCCTGGAGAAGAAAATGTCAACCCACTCCAGTATTCTTGCCTGGAGAATCCCATGGATAGAGGAGCCTGGTGGGCTACAGTCTATGAGGTGGCAAAGAGTCAGACATGGCTGAGTGACTAAGTACAGTACAGCACAGCAAACTCAAAGAAAGCATGAAAAAAATAAATAAATACATAAGCAGAAATTAATGATGGTCAGTAAAACTACAAGGCAATCCTTCAAAGAGACAATAAATTAAGCCCTGACTACAGTGACCAAGAAAAGCGAGAGGGAATTCCCTGGGGGTCTAGTGGTTAAGACTGCACTTTCAATGCAGGGGACCCAGATTCTATCTCTGGTTGGGAAACTAAGATCCCACATGCTACAGCCAAAAATTAAAATTTTAAATAAAAAAGAAAAAACAACTACCATAGAATTTTGTTTTTAAAGGCTACCAACTAATTTTGTCAGACAAAACTGTCTTCTCCTAGGTTTCCCTGAGACAGAGCCTGAGACACAGGTTTGCATGTTTAGTTTATTTGGAATAAGATCCCAGGAAGCAGAAATGAGAGAGAGAAGGTTGAAACGAAGAAAAGCTGAAGTAAGTTTGCACCATTGACTCGGCTTGCAGGGAGGTATAGGCTGAGGACTGATGGCTCAAGGATAAGTAGCATTTTTTCTGGAGTGATGAAAAATGTTCTAAAATGGATTGTGATGGTACCTGCATGCATGCGTGCTCAGTCGTGTCTGACTTTTTGTGGCCCCATGGACTGTGGCCACCAGGCTCCTCTGTTCATGGGATTCTCCAGGCAAGAATACTGGAGTGAGTTGCCATTTCCTTCTTCAGGGGATCTTCTCAACCCAGGAATTGAACTCCGTCTCCTGTGTCTCCTGCATTGGCAGGCAGATTCTTTACCACTGAGCCACCTGAGATGATAGTTTCAGATGACTTGTACAACTGAAATGGTAAACCGTATGTGAATTATGTCTCAATAAAGCTGTTACAAAGACAAAGGAAAAGAATTATTTGAAAATTGTTAGAATTACTTAAAAGTAAGAAAATAAGACCAAAGTAAAAAAGAAAAGAAGAAAAAGAAGAATGCAAAGAAGGAGGTGCACAGAAAGTAGGAGAGAAAATGAAAAGAAGAATAAAATTCTTTGAGGAACTTTTCTGGTTGTCCAGAGGTTAATATTTCACTTTCCAAGGGAGGGAGTGCAGGTTTAATCCCTGATCAGGGAGCTCTGATACACATGCCACATGCAACCAGGAGAAAAAAAATTCTTTGACTCAGTAGGAAAACACAAAATTGTTAATTGCCTGTATAAGAAAAGGTGACTCTTCAGAAAAACACTAAAATTTCTGAACCCAAGGTTAGTATGCCAAAACTGAAACATTCTTTAGTAGGCCTAGTAATGGGCCCCAGTAATATCAGGTCCTAATCCCTAGAATTTAATAAATGTCTTACTTGGAGAAGGATTTTTGCATATGAGATTAAATTAACGATCTTGGGGTGGGGTTAATCCTGAACTATTAGGCAGATCTTGAATACAATCTCTTATATCACAGAAGGGAGGCTACACAAACACACAGAAGGCAATATGAAGACAAACCAGAGGAGGATGTGAAGAGGGACCCTGAAGATTAGAATGATGCAACCACAAATCAAGGAACACCAGCAACCACCAGAAACTGGGAGAGTTGAGGAACTGATCCTTCCGTAGGGCCTCTGGAGGGAGAGCAGCCCCGTGCACAGCTTCATCTCCACCCAGTGGTACCACTTGTGTGCTTCTGGCCTCCAGAACCATGAAAATAGGTTTCTGTTGTCTTAAGCAGTCAAGCTTTTAGACATTTGTTACGGCAGCCATGGGAAACTAATGCACAGCCCTGTGGAACCAGCCAGAAGAAATGAATTAAAAGGTGTAATGAAAATAACTTCCTCCTCATAAATCAGCAAACACTTCAAGATACTTAGGAACAAATCTCACATTATACAGCATTGCCCATGGACTCCCAGTGTGCACCCAGGTCTGGCTTCCCTATCAGGGGAAAGTTTCTTTGAGATGGGAGATTGCATCTATAGGAATGATGTGGCAAATATAAGTGTTGAGATTTAGAAATAGACGTAGATCCTGTATTCAAAGCAGATAGACAGGTAATAAGAGTAGAATTCAATAAGTATCTCAGTGGTACACCTACAGAGTTCTGCGGGAGTTTGGAAGGGAAGAGGAAAGGTGTAGAAGCAACTAGCCTTGAAAACAACTTTGAAAAATTAAGAAAGTTTCAGAAAGAACATAGAATCAGAACTGGCTCTTCAAGAGACTTCCCTGGTGCTTCCAGTGCAGGCAGGACAGGCTTGATCCCTGGCTGGGGAACCAAGATCCTCCATGCCACAACTAAGCTCATACCCTCAATTAGAGACGTCCTCATGTTGCAACAAAGACCCAGCCAAAATAATTTAAAAAAAAAAAAAAAAACCAGCTGGCTTTTCAAACTTCAGGCCAAGAAGAGTCAAGGAAAGGACCCTACTGGTCAAGGGAACAGTGAATGCAAATATAATGAAACATCAGGAAAGAACCTGACATGTTTGGTGAAGAGTAAAAAGTTCACCTTGATTATTTATTTACACCATAAGTACTAAATATTTTGCATACTTCATAGGAAAAATGCTGGAGAAGTCAGAAGAAGCCAGATCAGAAAGGAAAATGTGCCTTAAGCCAAACAAAAGGGTTCCTTTCCTTGGCGAAAAGGGAGATAGTGTGGAGTAGTTTTGGTCTTTTCTAGGTCAATTTGGTGGCTAGTGGCAGCGGGTTGGTAACAGGGACCAGTTAGGAAGCCATGAAGCATCCAGGTAAGAGGTGATGAGAGTATGAGGAAAGCAGGAGGGGTGAGGGACAGGGCCGTGGGGAGGGTCATACTGAAGAGGTTTTAAGTGCCAAGGACATGGAGACCAACATGACATGGGGGCAGGAGCAGCCCCTCAGCATGGCAGCCCCATGAGGATGGGGAAGTTTACACATTACTGTATCCTTGGCATTTAAACCAATTCCTGGCACATAGTAAGTGCTCAGAAAACAACCATCTAATGAATATATCACGTATGACTTCAAGTTTCTGGGTTGAAAGATAGATTCAATGGTGACAAGAAAAAGCAAAATCATAGGAGGGAGATCAATTCATGGGCAGAAGTGCAGGGGTTTATTTGAGTCTTTGTGGTTTACATGCCTGTGAGTGAGATGCTGGTGTTGGGCTTCTCAGGTGGCGCTAGTGGTAAAAAACCTGCTTGCCAGTGCAGGAGATGTAGGAGACATGGATTCACTTCCTGGATTGAGAATATCCCTTGGAAGAGGGTATGGCAACCCACTCCAGTATTCTTACCTGAGGAATCCCATGGATAGAGGAGCCTTGCAGGCTATAGTCCATAGGGTCTCAAAGAGTCGGGCACGACTCAGCTTCACACACACACACACACACACACACACACACACACACACACACACAGAGAGAGAGAGAGAGAGAGAGAGAGAGAGAGAGAAATGGAGGTATGGGTTTAGAGCTCAGGAAAGAGTTTGAAACCATTAGAAAAAGATTAAATTTCCCAGGGAAAAAAAGTATCAGAGCAAAAGGGATAAGATGAGGATGGAACTTGCCCCTTTCTCAGTCAGCTTGGGCTACAGAATACCCAAATTAACAAAATGTCATAGATGAGTGGTTTAACAACACAGATTTATTTTCTCTCAGTTTTGAAGGCTGGAAGTCCAAGGTCAGGGTGCTAGTATAGTGAGGTTCTAGTGAGAGCTCTTTCTTGGTTTGCAGACAGCTCTCTTCTCCCTGTCTTCTCACATGGCAGAGCAGTGTGTGGGGGTGTGGGCAGGGGGGCTCTCTAGCATCTCTTCTTATAAACTCACCAATCTGGTGGCCCACAGTCATGACCCCACCTAAACATAATTACCTCCCAAAGGCTCCATCTCCAGTGTCATCACATTGGAGGTTAAGGCTTCAAAATGTGAATTTGGGTAGGTGGCTGGGGGAAAAATTCAGTCCGTGGCAGAGACTGTGAATGCCCTTTGAGAGACCTACTCCAGAAGAGTGGGAGGACCATAAGCAAATAGTAATGGTAGAAAGTGGATGGAAATGACCTCTATTTTTAGCTCTTTGTACCAGGAATATAGTAAGATCTTCAAAAATATTCAGTAAATAAGTATGGCGGGGGTAGGGGGGATTCTCTCTGAACCTGTCCTTTTCCTAATTTAAAATAGTTAACACCTTATCTTGAGTTTCTCCTGCATCCTTCCCCAAACCCCTCCAGACTAACTTTTGCTGTAGATTTCACAGTTGTTCTGGCGAAAGCATCTAATAACCACACACCAGTGCAGAGCACCAGCCCTGGTCCTGGGAGCTGTTTTCACCCCGGGAAGACAGAGGCTGGGACATGCTGTGTGAAGGTCTGCACTATCATGACTGTGATAGTAGACCTCAGGGTCCAGAATTCTGTGGGAAAGCTATTCAAGGGGCTGCACACTCAAAAATAAATAAATGAATAACAGCTGAGCAGGTAAAATAAATGAATGAAGTCAACTGCATGTAAGGCAACTGAGAGTGGGGGTGACTCTGCGTCAAACGAGGGAGTGTCCCCAGATCTATGTGAGGCGACCTCTCCCCAGTTCCAGTCAACTATTACCATGAAGGACTGTGGCTCAGAACTTCTGGGTATTTGTATTTTCCAGGAGAGGCTATAATCTCAGATTATTATATGAAATTACCCAATTTTTAATCTTGACAACTAATTCAAATTAGTTTTGGGAGTTCAACAGAGCATACCTGCAGGTCCATGAGACACTCGAGTCACGTGAGACTCTCAAGTTGTCCCCAGTGTCCCTGCCTCAGATCTTGCAAGAAGTAAATTAAAGATTCATGAAGAAAAGTTGTACACCTACACTGTAAGTCACAGAGTTAGAAACCTCATTAACCCCTAGGGCACGACTTGGGTTGAGAATGAAAATAAAGTCTCATTAAATTCATGGAAATGGAACCAGATTTGTGGAGGACTCTCCAAGATGTCAGGTATCCTTAGCTGCTCAGGAAGGGCAAGCAGGCTGTTGACAGCACAGCCCTCCGCATCCCTATCAGAACAGACGCTGCGAGGAACAGACCACAGGACGATGACCTCATGCCCATCCAGGCTCTTACTAGGGGCAAGCAGAGGTGGCAATGGGGGCAGTCAGGAGAAACAGGACAAGATTTTGTTTCCATGACTTCTTGAGGCTTCAGTTTGCTCATTTATACAACGAAGCAGCTGAGCCCGAGAAGGGCTCTCCTGTCCCTTCTACTCAAGGATTTGCACGGAGCAATGGGCTGACTTCGTTTCTGCTCTCTTGCTCTGACTTGGTGTTGTTTTCTGACTGGAAGGGGCAGGCAACACCTAGACTTGATGAAAAGCTGTCACCTTAGGCTTTAGCAGTCAGCACATTGAAGAGTGCCTTAGGGGAAAAAATAGCATCAGAAATTCATCTTCATAACCAGTAAGTGAAGTTTGGCCAAGGGAAAAGAGGAGACTAGGGGGAATAAGCTGGTGTTTTTTGTTTTTTCACTCAGCATCACCTCCTTTATAGAGAGAGAGAGAGAGACAAGAAAGAAGTCTTGATCTGAAAGAGTAAATTACACTGATTTATTCATTCTATCACTTTCTCAACAAATGCTTATTGAGTTCTCCAGTCTCCAGCCCCTGTGGGAGGCCAGGGGGCACCACGATGAAGGACTGGTATTCTCTCAGGACAGGACAGACCTTAAATAAGTAAGCATAATAAACTAAATTTAGATGGGGAAGATTATACATTTTTAATTTATTTTTTTCATTAACTAACTTATTTGACCATGTTGGGACTTAGTTGCAGCACATGAGATCTCCATTGCATCACACAGGATCTTTCCTGCAGAGTGTGGCTCTCTGGTTGCAGAGCACGAGTTCAGTAGTTGCAGGCTCAATAGTTGGGGTACCTGGGCTTAGTTGCCCCATGACATGGAGGATCATCCTCAGTTCCCTGACCAGGGATGGAACCTGTGTCCCCTACACTGAAAGGCAGATTCTTAACCACTGGACTCCCAGGGAAGTCTCTATTATTTTTATTTTTAATGCACTATGACAGAAAAGCACCATGTGCTGTGATAAAGAAAAACTTTTTTAGGCATGTGGAGGCCCCTCTAAAAATTATATTTCAGCTGGAAAGTGTACGAGAAGTAGGTGACCAGAACCACTCAGGAAAGGGTATTCTAGTAAGAGGAAATAGAAGTCAAAATAATTAGTTGGGAAGAATCTGGCAAGTCCTAGAAACTGTCAGAGGGCCAACTGGCCAGGGCCTGCAAACAGGAGGGTGAGTAAACTAAGTCTGAGATTCCTGGAGATGGGCTGGGACTCTAATGGCCACCATGAGGAGCTTGGATCTTGTTCCCAGGGCAGTGAGAAACTTTTTTTTAAGGGATGTAAGGAGGGTCTGTCCTTTTCCATCAGAAGGCAGACAGAATGAAAACCGTAATCACAGTAAACTAACCAAACTGATGACATGGACCACAGCCTTGTCTAGCTCAATGAAACTAGTAAAGTAAGGATCAAAATTCTCCAAGCTAGGCTTCAACAGTACGTGAACGCTGAACTTCCACATGTTCAAGCTGGATTTAGAAAAGGCAGAGGAATCAGAGATCAAGTTGCCAACATCCATTGGATCATCGAAAAAGTAAGAGAGTTCCAGAAAAACATCTACTTTTGCTTTATTAACTACGCCAAAACCTTTGACTGTGTGGGTCACAATAAACTGTGGAAAATTCTCAGAGATGGGAATACCAGACCACCTGATCTGCCTCCTGAGAAATTTGTATGCAGGAGAAGAAGCAACAGTTAGGATTGGTCATGAAACAACAGACTGGTGCCAAATAGGGAAAGGAGCACATCAAGGCTGTATACTGCCACCCTGCTTATTTAACTTATATTCAGAGTACATCATGAGAAATGCCAGGCTGGAGGAAGCACAAGCTGGAATCAAGATTGTCGGGAGGATTAACAATAACCTCAGATATGCAGATGACACCACCCTTATGGCAGAACGCAAAGAAGAACTAAAGAGTCTTGATGAAAGTGAAAGAGGAGAGTGAAGAAGTTGGCTTAAAACGCAACATTCAGAAAATGAAGATCATGGCATCTGGTCCCATCACTTCATGGCAAATAGATATGGAAACAGTGACAGACTTTATTTTCTTTCACTCCAAAATCACTACAGATGGTGACTGCAGCCATGAAATTAAAAGACGCTTGCTCCTTGGAAGAAAAGCTATGACCAACCTAGACAACATATTAAAAAGCAGAGACATTACTTTGCCAACAAAGGTCCATCTAGTCAAAGCTTTGGTTTTTCCAGTAATCATGTATGGATATGAGAGTTGGCCTATAAAGAAAGCTGAGCACCAAAGAATTGATGCTTTTGAACTGTGGTGTTAGAGAAGACTCTTGAGAGTCCCTTGGACTGCAAGGAGATCCAACTAGTCCATCTTAAAGGAAATGAGTCATGAATATTCATTGGAAGGACTGATGTTGAAGCTGAAACTCCAGTACTTTGGCCACCTGATGTGAAGAACTGACTCATCGAAGAGACCCTGATGCTGGGAAAGATTGAAGGTGGGAGGAGAAGGGGATGACAGGGGATGAGATGGTTGGATGGCATCACCAATGTGATGGACATGAGTTTGAGTAAGCTCCAGGAGTTGGCAATGGACAGGGAGGCCTGGCATGCTGCAGTCCATGGGGTTGCAAAGAGTTGGACATGACTGAACAACTTAACTGAACTGAAGGAGGGGTTTGACATCTGACTTTTTTCCAAAGATCCCTCTAGTTGCCACACAGAGACTAGATTGCAGGCGGACAGGAACCTCATGACAAAGCAGATACAGTCATCCAGGCCAGAGATGATGGCTGTGGGAAACAACGAATAGACCTGGGATGCATCTTAGAGGCAGAACAGAAAGAACTGTTGATAGGTTAGACAGAGATGGTGCAGGAAAGGAGGAATCAAGGACGACTAACAGATATTTGACCCGAGACACAGAAATCTGTGGGTACCATTTACCATGGTGGGGAAGGCTAGAGAAAAAGTGGGTTCAAAGAAAATATGGTTACATTAGTAGGTAAATGACAGGGCTTGATAAACATTGTCCTGGAAGACCCCCCAGTACCCCGCATCACAGTGCTAATGAAGCCACCATCCTGCCTGAAACATCAGCCACTGCTCAATGTCATTGAGACACATTGCAAAGTAGCTTGGAGTCTAAAATTCTTTATGGTTTGGGCCCCAGTTTATTCCCTAGCTTCATCTCCTCCCACTTACTATGCATATTCTACCCTCCTTTCATCATTATTATTGTTATTTTTTGCCATTCCCCATAATTTGCAGTTGCTTGAATATGCCTTTCTCTCCTTACACCTTCTAGCCTTTGAACATATTATTTAGTTTCCCTAGAACAGCCTTCCTGCTTTGTTCACTTACTGAATTCAACTTAGCTCAAAAATGACACCTCTTCTTAGAAGCCTTTCTTGATTGCTCCAGGCTGACTTGTGTATTTTCTAACTGGACAGCATAGTGTTACTTTAGAACACAGAACAGGGAGTCAGAAGGCCTGGGTTCAAATCCTGACTATAGCACCCAGTAACTTGGAGTTCCTCAAGGTCAGGGACCATACCAGCATCAAGTTTATAGCCCCTAAGTACCTGGGACAATGCTTGGCACAGGGTATGGAGTTGCCTGGTGAAGATTTTGTGAAGAAATGTAAAAGATTTCTCTGCTCATGCTGGGCTTCATATCCTCCAACTAAGTTCTCAAATCTTCCTTCAGACCTTAAAAGGATACACTCTAGAGACACCTGTGTCTGCCCTGCTGCTGCTGCTAAGTCACTTCAGTCGTGTCTGACTCTGTGCAACCCCAAATGAGAAGCAATTGCACACATTCTCCACCAGGGCTTTCTCTCCATCTCGAATTTTTTTTCTCATCCCACAGCCCTCCAAGCTCACTTTTGTAGTCAGTCCTTACACCAACCACCCACACACTAGCCCTCATAGAGAGTGGAAGAGATCAAGCTGTGGTCTGCAAGATTTTAAGATACACTTCGAGGATGATTTAAATTTCCCAGAACCAAATTTGTGAAAATTCAGTGAGTTATACTCTGAAAAATAGGCAAATATTCTATGTACATTTTATATTTCTATAAAATACAGTTTTATAAAAGGACCCAGTTACCAAATTGAGGGGCCTCCTGATGGCTCAGTGGTCAGGAAGATTCCCTGGAGGAGGAAATGGCAATCCACACCAGTAATCTTGCCTGGAGAATCCCATGGACAGAGGAGTCCAGTGGTCTATAGTACATGGCATCACAAAAGAGTTGGGCATGACTTAGCAACTAAACAACAAGCCAAACTGAAGAGGTTCTTACTGGCCAAAAAAAAAAAAAAGGATCAAAATCTGAACATCAGTAAGTATAATAAACCACAGTGGATCTAATACCAAAAGAATAATAAATTTCCCAGAACCTATTAACCAAAATTGCTAATGAATGCCTACTATGTGCCCACTACCAAGCTAAATGCTTCATGGATAAAAGTTTTGTACTGTGGAGTGTGAAACATGCACAAATGTTGGGGTTGTTTAAAAAAACATAATAAAAAGTGACAAATAGAAGTTTAGGAACAGAGTCCAGGAAAGCATGGTAAAGTGAGAGACCTTGAAGCTTAAACTTGGTTAGTTTCCCATTAGTCTCCCTCCAGCTCAAGAATTCTTAACCTATTTTGCATCATTTGATAGCCCGGTAAAAGAATATATTGCTTTAAGGTTTTTAAATGCATGAAATAAAACACACAGCATTACAAAAGAAACTATATTGAGAAACATTCGGGAAATACATTTCTGAAACAAATTTGTGATACAGTTACATTTTTCTTTATGAAGGCATTAAATATCAAGGTCTTGCCACAAGCTGAAGAACTAGTGCTTTCCCTCCTATAGAAGAATTTCCCTACTGTGATCTCAATATCTACCTTGTCTCGGTAGCCAGCACCCTCTTAAGTGCCTCGCTCATGGGTGACCTGAACACCTTCCAGTGTTCACAGTTATGCCAGCCAGCTCTGGGTCCTCATGCTCTGTCTCTGGTAAACAGTAGCAGTGGTGCCAGCTTGAATGTCGGAGCCATAATCACAAGTACCCCACATATACGTTCTCCAGATTTCTTCCTTATTCAATCATCCCAAAGGTTTCATGTTAGTCTGGAGATTTGTGCATACTGGGAGGCAAAGGAGAGAGAAAAATAACAAGATTCACAGTCTGAGAATCTGAGATCAACTGGTTAGGTGGTCTTAGCAACTACTCTGAATCAATTCTCCAAAACTGACAGAAGGAAGGGTTCTTCCCTGCATGGGGTGTTCTGCGAAGGGGAAGGTGTGTTCAAAGCACTTCCATAACTAAATATTTCTGTGAAGAAGTTACATAATTTGACTTCCTTAGAAAGGAAGAGAGAATATGTTGAGAGATGCATCTAGCCATCCCTGGGAAAGGACAGGGAAGCTCGGCATGCTACAGTCCATGGAGTCACCAAGAGTCAGACATGACTAAGCAACTGAACAACTAGCCATCTCTGGGCTTCTCAGGTGACTCAGAGGGTAAAAAATCCACCTGCGATGCAGAAGATGCAAGAGAGGTGGGTTCAATCTCTGGGTTGGGAAGATCCCCTGCAGGAGGGCATAGCAACCCACTGTAGTATGCTTGCCTGGAAAATCCCATGGACAGAGGAGCCTGGTGGGCTACAGTTCATTGGGTTGCAAAGAGTCAGACATGACTGAAGCAACTGAGCATGCACGCAGCCATCCCTTCTTTCCATATTGTGAGACATGTTTTAACATTCGTTGACTAGTTTATTAAAATTGGTTGTCAGACATAGCACATGCTCTGCCCCAAGGCACGCAATAGAGTAGAGCAAGGCCACTAGCTTTACCAGTTGACTGGACAGCTGGATTCCAGGTCAGCTGGAGCCAGTTTCCCTATTCCAAGGCCCAGACCATAGAGCATTGTGGGTTTCCTCAGAAATTTCTTTTTCTCTCGGTCCCCCAAATTCTGGTTCTCTTTTCTTCATGGTTTCAGAGCACCTCAAGACCACAAATCCAGCTGTTAGGACAGGAGGCCTCATCCCCTTCATGAAGGGCCCTTCCTGGGCAGTTAGTCCAGCTGTGAGAGCAGCACGTATTCTTCATAACAAGTCTTCTTTTAATGTTTATTTTTTATCTTTTGGCCACATAGAGCAGTGTGTGGGATCTTAGTTCCCCAACCAGGAGTCAAACCCACTCCCCTGCATTGGCAGCACAGAGTCCTAACCACTGAACTACCAGGGAAGTCCCCATAACAAGTCTTTACTCCTCTTTATAGGATCCCCACCAAACAATTCATGCACACATTCAAAATATCCTGAGTACCTATGTGTCAGGCACTGTCCCAGGCCCTTCAGAGTGGACAAAATTGACCCAGGTCCCTGATCTTGAGAAATCCCATATGACAGAGTTAGGACTTGAACTCAGGCAGGTTATGCATTTTTTCTTTTCTTAATTTTATATTGAGTATAGTTGATTTACAATGTTAGTGGTTATGAATTTTATATTGAAAGGATTCTCAGAGTTCACTAGGTCCAGTTCTCCAGTTTTACAAGTGAAAATGCTGCTTCCATATTTTCTAGGTGTCAGGCAGTATTCTAAGGACTTTAAAACCGTGAAATAAGTGCTCACTTCAACAGCACATATACTAAAATTGGAACGATATGATACTGCAAGGCATGTGGTACCCTGTTGCTCGCTGCTCAGAAGCCAATAAACAGGCCAGGTTGGTGGAAAGGGAAGTTTGCTTTATTTCAGATGCTGAAAAGTGGGGTGAGGTAGGGGGACTACATGCAGAAGCAGCACAGTAACTCTGACAGTCATCTTCAAACTGGTCATCAGTGGTCTGAATAGTGTCATCTTGATTGTTTTAGGTACAGTTAATCTTCAGTTCCAGGGTCCATTTGTTCCCATTTCTTTGAGGCCAGTTCTTGGAATTGTGGCCGTTTATGCCATGGGTACAGCCTGGTCATAGGGTAGTTAACTTCTTCCACCTGGGGTTTCGATGTCTATATGACAGCTCACAGGATATGGACCAGAATATTATCTATAGTCTTTGAGAAGGAACTAAAGGTCCTTGACTATGCTTAATGAGTACCGTATTATTATTTGGTGTCCTTTGACAATTTTCTTTTGCTTCCATATGTCCTCTGCATTGAGAAGACCTCCTGGAGAAGGGAATGGCAACCCACTCAAGTATTCTTGCCTGGGAAATCCCATGGACAGAGGAGCATGGTGGGCTACAGTCCATAGGGTTGCAAAGAATCAGACATGACTGAGTGACTAACACTTCCACTTTTCCACATGTCCTTGTTTCTCTGATTAAACTTACTCTTTGACTAAAGTTTCCCACAGCAAAAGGCAGGCAGAGGACATGGTGCGGGTGCAAGGTCCTGCTCTGTTCAGATACAGAGTAGATTATCATGGCGCCTGTGCAAGGATTACATGAAAATTCTTGAAGCATTCCATATTTTTATACATAATACAAAATAAAATGGATGTTAGGAAGACAGAAAATAAAATGTGAAATAGGTACAAAACAAAAAATGAAGTTTTAAGTAATGTACCTAAGATCACATGTTTGTGCTCAATCGCGTCCACTCTTTGCAACACCATGGACTGTAGCCCACCAAGTTCCTCTGTCCATGGGATTTCCCAGGCAGGAATACTAGAATGGATTCCCATTTCCTACTCCAGGGAATCTTCCTGACCCAGGGATCAAACCCACATCTCTTGCATCTCCTGCATTAGCTGGCAGATTCTTTACCACCAAGCCACAAGGGAAGCCCTAAGATCACATAGCCAGGAAGAAACTGCAGAACTTGGCTTCACACCCAGATAGTCTAGCTTCAGCATCCACACTCTAAACCTGCCTTACTGAGCAAGGAGTAGGATGCTGGCCCCTCTGCCAGGCTCCAAGCCTTCTCCCCACTTCAGTGAGGATGCTCCCCCAATCATCTGGCAGGCCAGATCCAGCCCTGTCTTGAGTCAGACAGTGGAGATGCTACCAGTGACAACTCTGAGGACACACCAGAGAGGAGTTTGTCCTCTGCTTTTTTTCCCAGCCCTTAGTCAGGCTGGAGTAGTTGGTTTCCCAGCATCTCTAACCACACAGAAAAGCCCCAAGGCAATGGAGACCAAGCAAATAGTACCCTTGGCCTCCCTCCCAGCTAAGCCCTCTCCACCCTTCTCTTTCAAATCCTTTGGCCTCCTTTGCCCTTGACCTGACTTTGAAAGGACAAATCATCAGTATTCATTGAGGGCTAATATTTCAGAGGAAGAACATCAACAGATGTGTTGAGACAAATCTGCTGATTGGATGCAGGCAGCTTGTGAAATGTGGCATCAAAGCCCCCTAAACCGGGCTGCCAGGCAAAGCACTCCAGCTGGCCTTGGGCAGAACAGACCTGTGGCACCCAGATAGAAGCCTCAAGTCTGCCAGCCTCGATTCGTGGATGCAGAGACACTCTCTTCCCCCACATCAGTACATTTTCACAGCTCCTTTCTGCTGCCAGAGAGGAATAGACTTTGGTTTCCTCATTGCTGATGTTTCCAAGTCCCAGCTGCATCAGCATCAGCCCCTTTCATACTCCTGCAGTACGGGGGAAATGGTCTGAAAAGACTCCAAACTCTGCAGCTGCTTTCAGGGTCTCACAACTGCTTTAAAGCCATCATTATTCCCATACTTATTGAGCCTTTACTATGTGCCAGGCATTGTGCTCAGTGTCAGAGATCAAGGAGTGAATAAGGCAAATATGACCTCTGCCTTTAAGGAACTCACAGTCCAATGGGGACACAAGCAATCACAAGGACTAACAACTACAGGGCTACAGAACATAGCTTCAACTGGGTGGTCAAGGAAGGCTTCCTGAAAGAAGAAATATCTAATCTAAGACCTGAAGAATTAGCGAAGGTTAACTAAATAGATTCTTTACCATCTGAGCCACCAAGGAAACTCAAGATGTCCTTTTCATTATAGGGGACTGGAATGCAAAAGTAGGAAATCATGAAACACCTGGAGTCACAGGCAAGTTTGGCCTTGGAGTAACGAATGAACCAGGTCAAAGGCCAACAGAGTTTTGCCAAGAGAATGCACTGGTCATAGCAAACACCCTCTTCCAACAGTACAAGAGAAGACTCTACACATGAACATCACCAGATGGTCAATACTGAAATCAGATTGATTATATTCTTTGCAGCCAAAGATGAAGCTCTATACAGCCAGGAAAAACAAGACTGGGAGCTGACTGGCTCAGATCATGAACTCCTTATTGCCAAATTCAGACTTAAATTGAAGAAAGTAGGGAAAACCACTAGACCATTCAGGTATAACCTAAATCAAATCCCTTATGATTATACAGTGAAAGTGAGAAATAGATTCAAGGGATTAGACCTGATACACAGAGTGCCTAAAGACCTAAAGAACTATGGACAGAGTTTCATGACATTGTACAGGAGGCAAGGATCAAGACCATCTCCAAGAAAAAGAAATGCGAAAAGGCATGTCTGAGGAGGTCTTACAAATAGCTATGAAAAGAACAGAAGTGAAAAGCAAAGGAGAAAAGGAAAGATATACCCATTTGAATGCAAAGTTCCAAAGAATAGCAAGGAGAGATAAGAAGGCCTTCCTCAACAATCAGTGCAAAGAAATAGAGGCGAACAATTGAATGGGAAAGACTAGAGATCTTAAGAAAATTAGAGATACCAAGGGAATATTTCATGCAAAGATGGGCACAATAAAGGACAGAAATGGTATGGACCTAACAGAAGCAGAAGATATTAAGAAGAGGTGACAAGAATACACAAAACTCTACGAAAAAGATCTTCATGACCCAGATAATCATGATGGTATGACCACTCACCTAGAGCCAGACATTCTGGAATGCAAAGTCAAGTGGGCCTTAGGAAGCATCACTATGAACAAAGCTAGTAGAGGTGATGGAATTCCAGCTGAGCTATTTCAAATCCTAAAAGATGATGCTGTGAAAGTGCTGTATTCAATATGCCAGCAAATTTGGAAAACTCAGCAGTGGCCACAGGACTCGAAAAGGTCAGCTTTCATTCCAATCCCAAAGAAAGGCAATGCCAAAGAATGCTCAAACTTCCGTATAATTGTACTCACCTCACATGGTAGTTAAGTAATGCTCAAAATTCTCCAAGCCAGGCTTCAACAGTACATGAACCCTGAACTTCCAGATGTTCAAGCTGGATTTAGAAAAGGCAGAGGAACCAGAATTCAAATTGCCAACATCCATTGGATCATCCAAAAAGCAAGAGAGTTCCAGAAAAACATCTATTTCTGCTTTATTGACTATGCCTTTGACTGTGTGGATCACAACAAACTGTGGAAAATTCTGAAAGAGATGGGAATACCAGACCACCTGATCTGCCTCCTGAGAAACCTGTATGCAGGTCAGGAAGCAACAGTCAGAACTGGACATGGAACAACAGACTGGTTCCAAATAGGAAAAGGAGTACATCAAGGCTGTATATTGTCACCCTGCTTATTTAACTTATATGCAGAGTACATCATGAGAACCACAGGGCTGGATGAAGTGCAAGCTGTAATCAGTATTGCTGGGAGAAATATCAGTAACCTAGGATGTGCAGATGACACCACCCTTATGGCAGAAAGCGAAGAAGAACTAAAGAGCTTCTTGATAAAAGTGAAAGAAGAAAGTGAAAAAGTTGGCTTAACATTCAGAAAACTAAGATCATGGCATCCGGTCCCATCACTTCATGGCAAATAGATGGGGAAACAGTGGGAACAGTGGCTGACTATTTGCTTGGGCTCCAAAATCGCTGCAGATGGTGACTGCAGCCATGAAATTAAAAGACGCTTGCTTCTTGGAAGGAAAGCTATGACCAACCAAGACAAGATATTAAAAAGCACAGAGATTACTTTGCCAACAAATGTCCATCTAGTCAAAGCTATGGTTTTTCCAGTGGTCATGTATGGATGTGAGGGTTGGACTATACAGAAAGCTGAGCACCAAAGAATTAATGCTTTTGAACTCTGGTGTTGGAGAGGACTCTTGAGGGTTCCTTGGACTGCAAGGAGATCAAACCAGTCAATCCTAAAGGAAATCAGTCCTGAATATTCATCAGAAGGACTGATGCTGAAGATGAAACTCCAATAATTTGGCCACCTGATGCGAAGAACTGACTCATCGAAAAGACACTGATGCTGGGAAAGATTGAAGGTGGGAGGAGAAGGGGATGACAGGGGATGAGATGGTTGGATGGCATCACAAACGTGATGGACATGAGTTTGAATAAGCTCCAGGAGTTGGTGATGGACAGGGAGGCCTGGCGTGCTGCAGTCCATGGGGTTGCAAAGAGTCAGACATGACTGAGTGAACTGAACTGAACTAAGCAGAAGAGGAAGGAGAACTGCGTGAAAAAGTATTTGAGAGGCTTCCCTGGTGGTTTAATCATTAAGAACCTGCCTGCTAATTCAGGGGAAATAAGTTTGTTCCCTGCTCCTGGAAGGTCTCACATGCTACAGGGCAACAAAGCCTGTGCCCCACACAACTACTGATCCTGTGCTTTAGAGTTCAGGAGCCATAACTATGGAACCCTCGTGCCATAGAGCCTGTCGTCCACAACAAGAGAAACCACCACAATCAGAAGCCTTTCATCACAAAGAAGAGTAGCCCCCCCTCACCACAACTAGAAAAAGCCCACACGAAACAATGAAGGCTCACCACAGCCAAGATATAAATAAATCTTTTTTTTTTTAATATTCGAGGTAGAGAGAAGTGCATATACAGAGGTCTTCACGAAAGGAAGCCCTTGGCTTTCAAGAAATCAATGTTGTTAAGACTATGTGGGGAGAATGGTCATGGAATGTGAAGAAAGGCTGGAGAGATTATAGAGAGCTGTAGACCAAGGTCGAAGTTGGATTTATGAAGATAATTGAGGCCTTGATTGGATTCTATGTAAGCAAGAGTGTGTCTGGCTGACCCTTCGTCATTCCTCTGGCCATGATTCAAGTGACCTGGCCCTTCAGCTCATATGTCGCTTCCTCAGAAAGGCTTTGCTTGAACACCCAGCTTTCATAGGGAGGAGGGTTAGAGCTCTGGCTTGAGTAAAGGTTGGACATTTTGACTGAGCTCAACTAAGATGGAGAAGCCCTGGGACCTGACTGGGCTGAATTCTAAAGAGGGATTCAGAGATCTCAGTCAGCCAGAGCTCTTGGAAAATGAGACTCCTAACTCGTGTTCAAAGGGTAGAAGCTCTTCACTGTAGCCAGTTCCATAAAGGTCAGGACTCCCTCTCGAAAGTGAACACCAGAGGGAACCAGAGCAGGGCCTTTGAGGAAGAGGTTTGAGTTTGTGGGCGTTTCTCATAAAAGGGTAAACAGAAACTTTCATTTTCTCTTGGCCTCAAGCAGGTATGAATAGCAAGACCAAAATACTGAGCCTTTTCACCAGAAACAGCATTACTCTCACAACAAACCCCACTGACAAAGTCTCATTGCTCAACACGGAGGGTTTAAAAACCCTACAGGGCTTAGCAGTAATGGTGAGAGAAGTGAGAGAGGCGGAGACTTGTGAGCCCACGGGGTGGGGGTGGGGCCCTGTAAGAGCGGGACCCACACTCATCTGACAAACCAAAATAAAGAAGAGGTGCCAACACGGAGTGGGTTGGTTGGAAGAGAGACAGTTACCTCGGAAAGAGGAAAATGAAAAATCCCGCAAATGTGAGTGGAGTCAGGGTGAACGGAATTTCCTCTTGCTATGCAGGAAGGAGGGTTTCATGAGGCAGGTCTCCAAGACAGAAAGAGATAATTCCTTTTATATATATATATATATATTTCTGGCTGCATCCTGTCTTCACTGCTGCGCACAGGTTTTCTCTGGTTGCAGCGAGAGGGGGGCCACTCTTCGTTGCAGGGCAGGAGGCTCTCATCCTTGTGGATTCCCCTGCTGTGGAGCACAGGCTCCAGGCACTAAGGCTTTGATACTGAGCCCAGCACTTCGGGCTCAGTAGTTGCAGCTTGCAGGCTCCAGAACTCGAGCTCAACATCTGTGGCGCAATGACCCAGCCACTCCGCAACCTACGGAATCTTCCCAGACAGGGGACCGAAGCCACGCCTCTTGCATTGGCAGTAGATAGATTGGGACTCCTATCTACTGCGCCACCAAGGAAATCTCTGGGGGGATGGGGCTGTGCTGAGTCTTTGCCGTGGCTCATGGGCTTTCTAGTTGCCCCATAGCATGCGGGAATCTTAGTTCCTGATCGGGGATGGAACCCATGTCTCCTGAATTGCAAGGTGGATTCTCAATCACTGAACCCACAGGGACATCCCATAAAGTAATGATTCAGGAGCATAGTGTTCTGCATCTGCCTGGGCTCCATCCTCAGAAGACCCTCAGAAAGAAATGAAGCCCTAGTGTCAAAAGTTCCCATCAGTCTTTTCCCTTGAAAGGCCATTGTGGAAAGGCTGATAAAAACTTGACATGTAAATATAACCATGTGTTGATTGAGCATCCTTTCTCAAGCAAGAAACTAGCAGTTATTGTTAGAGATGTGTGTAAAATAAATATCACCCCCTGGAAGCACATCTTCTCACCTCTAATACCACATCTCAAGTGGGGTTTGGAGTCCACCCAGGCCCTGAGCTCTGACAGGAGAGTGCCTCTTGATGCAGATGAACTTGAATAGACCAGTTCTGGGGAAGTCTGAATTCTAAATAAGTTTGAAAACCAAGAGACTCTTTGGTGATCAATGAAAATGATAAATGGGCTGGAAAAGTGATCATTATGTGGGAAGGCTACAGAAATTGAGGTCATTTTTTAGTCTGAATAAATAGACTGAAGAAGAAAAGCCTGGGGAAGGTGGTGAGGCTTTATGGAGCAGGGCACTTGATAACAGTCATCAGATACATTAAAAGTTATGTGGAAGATGTGAGTAAGGTCTTTTCAAATCCACAGGGAAAAAAATGAGAAAATACACGTAACTAGCCACTCAGTCCTGTAACCCTTCCCCAGCTGTTATCCTCTACTCCCAAAGCTATGCAGAGAATCTGGGAGTTGGTGTTTCAAGGCCATGCATACTTTTCACTGATCCTATGACTTTACCTTTTTAGCTATCATTTTTCAAAAGAGCTGCCAAACAACTAGTGACCCCTGTTGAACAGAATATGAGATCATTAATAAAATACAAGATTTCATATGAGTAGCCGCATTCTCTCAGCTATCACTTCTGTCCTTAAAAGTCCCTTCCTTCCCCTTGGCCAAGGTCATATGTGCCTTATAAAAATGATGATAAACAGGCCTCAAAGATTTCAAGAACTGTTGGCTTCTCTCACATTTGGATCAAGCCCTCCCACTTGAGTCTGGTTTCCTAAGATACCATTCTGTTGCCTCAAGCCTGGAGTCTCCACAGGGCCTCTGGATGGATGACTCAGTTGTCCTGAAATTTGGGTTTTGTTTTTTGTTTCAGCCCAAGTTCGTTTACCATCTCATCTTCGGTTTCGTAGTTGACAGTCTATGGGCAAATCCCACCCAACATTATCGGTCAGCTCCACAGTTTAGAGACTGCCTGAAGAAGTCTGTATTCTCAAGAGGGAGGAAGCCTCCAAGTCCTGTTGCTGGAGGCTCACATAAGCTCAGGAAGATGTAGCCATCTCATAAATGGCATTTTTAGCAACAAGCCCTGTTAGTGGATTATACTAACATCAGGATTGCATAGTCAGATGTAAGTAGGGGGACTGCTGGGGCTAAGTTGAACACCCTGTCCCAGTACCTAGAAAGTACTTGTTATTTAGTCACTTAGTCATGTTCTCCTCTTTGGGCTCACATGGGCTATAGCCTGCCAGGCTCCTCTGTCCATGGGATTCTTCAGGCATGGGTTGTCATTTCTTTCTCCAGGGGAATCTTCCTAACCCAGTCTCCTGCACTGGCAGGCAAATTCTTTTACTGCTTGAGCCACCAGGGAAGCCCAAAAAGTACCTGACACACAAGAAATATATGGTAAGCATTGTTGACCGAATATGTGAATTAAATACTATCTACAGGTCTTCTCAAAACCGTTAAAGTGCTGATGTGCATTACAAATCTCCACGAGGGTGACAAGTTGCTCAGAACCGCCATAAGGGATCCCTCTCTTATTTTTCACTAAGCACCAATCAACATCTCAGGGGACACTATTACACAGAGGAGCTCAGTTGGGGGAATGATAACCTATTTTCTTTTTCCCCTCCAATGTGATTTATCTACTGTTTTTACCAGTCATATCTTTGAAGCCAAAGCTACTTAAAAAATAAATGACTATTTTTCATAATGCATATTTTCCTCCAAACCACAAGAGAGTTTCCTAGCTGTGGAATCCGTTTTTTATGTAGTCTCCCAAAGGAGCACCACAGGAGAGAATGATGGCCCTTGAGAGGAGCCATATGCATTAAAGATCTTGAGTGATTGGCTGAATCCCAAGAAATAGTCTCTTTGGTGATTTGCTCTTGCTAGTTTCTGGCCAAAAATACCTGATTCAACTAAAATTGGGTACCTAAAGTTTTAACATTAGTATGATTTTCATGCAATAGCTTCAAATTGAAGGTTATTTTTCCTACAGGTTGGAGCGCCAGATAGCATTCAACATAGCTGTGTCTCAATTTTTCCTGCTTCATGAGGCATCTACTTCCTCCTGTCTTCTGCAGATGCTAAGACAATGCCCGAGTCACTCATAAACTCAACAACAACAAAAATCTAGTTAAAAAATAGGCAGCAGATATGAATAGATATTTTTTCTTCCAAGAAAACATACAGATGGCCAACAGGCACATAAAAAGATGTTCAATGTCAGTAATTATCAGGGAAACACCAACCAATACCACAATAAGGTATCACTTCACACCTGTTAGAATGGCTATTACTGAAAAAGCAAGAAATAACATATGTTATAGAGAGAGTGAAGAAAAGGGAACCCTCATCTTTGGTTGGCAGGACTGAAAATTGGTGCAGCCACTATAGAAAATAGTGTGGCGATTTCTCAAAAAATTAAAAACAGAACTGTCATACGGCCTAGCTATTCCACTTCTGGGTATTTATCCAAAGAACACGAAAACATTCATTTGAAAAGATATATACATTCCTATGTTCATTGCAGCATTATTTACAATAGCCAAGCTATGGAAACAACCTAAGTGTCTGTCAATGGATGAAGGAATAAAGAAGATGTGGCATACATACACAGTAGAATATTACTCAGTCATAAAATAGGCACGAAATCCTGCCATTAACAATAACATGGATGGACCTTGATGTTATTCTAAGTGAAATAAGTCAGACAGAAAAAGACAAACACCATATGATTTCAATCATATGTGAAACCTAAAAATAAAACAAGTGAACAAACAAGATTAATCAGAGATCAGATTAATGGTTACTGGAAGGGAAGGGGATTGGGAGTGGGTGCAATGGCTGGAAGAGGTCAGCTGTTTGGTGATGGATAGGAACAAGACTCGTGGTCTATTGTATTGATCACTTTTTAGAGTATACAGATGTCAAAGCATAATGCTGTATGCCTGAAAATTTACATGTATACATAGATATATATATAAATGTCTAACCAATAAATGTAAAGAAGCTACACCTTTTCATGCATCTATGCTTTATATGTATTTGCAGTTAATTATAACAGTTTATCTACCATGAAATTACTGATCAGGAGCAGACAGAATACATGAAGTTGGAAAGGTGTCAGAGTAGCCAAAAGAAACATCTATTTCATGGATTTGCCCTGAAGTTTACATACCTTCCTCACTGTAGTGATCCTCGTATTTTCACTCAGAGCCAACATTTCTTTTTGTAATTACTTGGAAAACTTCTAAATTTTTAAAAATTAAAAAAATTAAACATTTTAATACAATTTTAAAGGTTACTTTCCATTTTACAGTTATTATAAAATATTGGCAATATTCCACATGTTGTATAATCCATTCTTTTTTTTTTCTTTTATTGTGTTGGTTTTGCCATACAATGACATGAAACCACCATGGGTTTACATATGCTCCCCCTCCAGAACCCCCCCTCC